>PVKU01007341.1:0-89064 GCA_004027475.1 Anoura caudifer
CTTTCCATCCCCCCTGGCTCAGGGCATGGCCACAGCTGTTTAACATATCTATGAAACCAGTTAAAGGTTATAGATATGTTAAATGACCATTCTGGAGGTTATCTGCAAAACCATTGCTATGCAAAACAACTCAATGGCCCTGCTCCATTTGTCCCTTCCCCCAACTCATACCTGTGGGGGAGGGGGTGAGGACATCTAATATGTCCCTCTAATATTTCCTGGACACCGTGAGTTCTGGGCCCCATTCCAACTCCCTTTTTGGGGCCCCCCTCTTGGCTGCACCCTGTTACACCACTACTTGGTCTCTATGCCCCTGCACTGTGATCCAGGGTGAGCATCCAGGGTGAAATCTTAGGCAGTCATGAGGGTTACCCTTTTCTTAGGAATCACAGCCCTCCACTGCCTATTGTAAAATGCCTGAAACTCAAGTGCCTTGTAGTTTGTTCAGTTTTATACAGTTGTTTACACCAAGAGGACTAGACCAGTAGCCATTATTTCAGCATGGTCATTGCAGAAGTCCACCTAAAAGCAATTTCAAATCATACAATAGAAGGTTTATGTTCTTCTCACCCCAAAATGAATTGCAGCTTAATCTTCACAATGAGAGTGATTGTTACCCATCTTGACCAAAGATTTTTAAAAATTACCTCAAAAAAGGATCTTTTAAGAGCCCTAATCCTACATTCTACTTTATCACCAATCTCCTTTCAACTGCTAGTGTTGGTGTTAACTTAGTGAGAACACTTGGCTTTTCCAAGGCTCCAAACACTAAATTCATAGACTCTCAATCAATGTGGATTTCAGGCTGTAGATTGAAAAGTCTGCTCTTAGAAATGCTGCATTTTCTTCTCTTTTCACTTTCAGATATATCTTATTCCAAAGCCAGATTATTTCATGTAATTCTAAAGACCTAGAGGAATGATAAGCTTGGATCATGTTTGATCAGAGTTCTGACTGTGCAATGCTCTTGGTTTCATTTTTGTATGTGTGTCAGCCTCCTTGCCTAGTTGATTTCCTCTGTGATGGCAACAAGACAGCAGCATTTCTAAGCTTTGCACCTGTACACCACAAGATACCAGAAGGAGAAAATTTATCTGTATAACAGAATGTCAATGGGAAGTCTTAACATGAAACCCAAAGACTGGTTTAATCTAGTTCATATGCTTTATCATTAACCTAGATAGATTCCCAAAGGAGGCTGAATTCTCTGGAAAAGAGAACATCAAATAAATGTTTAAGAGACAGTCATCATGATTATTAAAATTGTAATCTGATTTGATTCATTTAACTTTATATTATAATACTTTTCCAGTCTTTAAAATTTTGGTACAAAATTTTACAAGAAATTAAACTTTACAATAAATTATACTTTATAAATTTCTATAATGTTTTGAAACCAAATTATTTTCTTGAAGCCTTATGTTTTTATTGTATTTCAACCATATCACTATAAAAGAGATTAAAGGAAGATATTATTAGCCCCCTCCCCCAATTTACAGATAAAATAATTATGTTATAATATGATTAAATGGCCCAGGCAAATTCATAGAGAGATCAAATCAGTACAATGACAATTATCACACTAAAATTTCACTCACCAGACTATACCTACTTTAAAACATTTATCTATGTTATGAAAAATATGGATAAAGCCCACGTCACTCTGTTGTGGTGCTGTATGGGGGAGGATGGGTCTGAGAGGGAATGATGCTGCTTGCTCAGCTCTCGGCTGGCTTTAGTCACTTCCCCCTGCTATCTAGAAGCAAATTGTGCCCTTCTGGTGCTGATCCCCAGGTGGGTGAGTTTGTGTATGTTCTAGAACCTGTGGGTCTCTCCACCGAACTCTGTGAGTCTAGGAGTTTCTCCCACTGCTGCAACTTCCATGGGTTTTTACAGTCAAAGGTTTTGAGGCATCTTTTTACCATGCTGAAAACCTGCGTTGCACAGTCTGTCTCTATTCCCAGTTGTTCCTCCCTGTTTACCTGCACACAAATGTGGGACCACCCATTCCACAAGCTGCTGCCTCACTGGCCCTGGTACTCTAGCTGCCACCTTGCTGCACATCCTCTCTGCCCAACTACATATCTCCACTCTTCCTACCAGTCTGGGTGAATGTTTCTTCTTTAACTCCTTGGTTGTCAGAGTTAAATCAAGGAGAAGAACTCCTTGCTTTCTTCTTTAACTCCTTGGTGGTGGATAAGGTTGTCTGACTTCCATACAGTTCAATTTTCTGGCAGTTCTGGATATTTTTTCTTTTTAAATTTGCTGTTTTCCTTCTTTTGGTTGTGCAAACAATGCCACAGCACAGCAATATGGGTTGCCCCACCCTGGTGAATATCTAAGGCTTTGCCCCTTACTCCTTGGCAACAGGATTGTCAAGACAAAAAAGTATGGCCCAAATGAAAGAACAGATCTAAGCTCCAAAAACAGAACTAAGTGATGAAGAGATAGCCAAACTTTCACATGTGGAGTTCAAAACACTGGTAACAGGGTGCTCACAGAAATGGTGAAGTATGGTCACAAAATAGAAGAGGTAAAGACAATGCACAGTGAAATAAAGGAATATGTACAGGGAACCAACAATGATGGGAAGGAAACCAAGACTCAAATCAATGATTTGGGCCAAAAGGAAGAAATAAACATTCAATCAGAACAGAATGAAGAAACAAGAATTCAAAAAAAATGATGAGAGGCTTAGAAAACTCCAGGACAACTTTAAATGTTCCAACATCTGAAGCATAGGGGTACCAGAAGGAGAAGAGAAAGAGCAAGAAATTGAAAACTTATTTGAAAAATTGATGAAGGAGAACTTCCCTAATCTGGTAAAGGAAATAGACTTACAAGAAGTCCAGGAAGCTCAGAGTCTCAAAGAAGTTGGACCCATGGAAGCACACACCAAGACACATCATAATTACATTACCCAAGTTTAAGGATAAGGAGAGAATCTTAAAAGCAGCAAGAGAAAAGGGGACAGTTACCTACAAAGTTGTTCCGATAAGACTATCAGCTGGTTTCTCTAAAGAAACCTTTCAGGCAAGAAGGGTTTGGAAAGAAGTACTCAAATCATGAAAAACAAGGACCTACATCCAAGATTACACTATCCAGCAAAGCTATCATTTAGAATGGAAGGGCAGATAAAGTGCTTCCCAGATAAGGTCAAGTTAAAGAAGTTCATCAATACCATGCCCTAATTATATGAAACATCAAAGGGAATATCTAATAAAAAAAAGCAGATAAAAAAAAAAAAGAACAGTAAAATGACAAAAAACACACAACTATCAACAAATGAACCTAAAAAAACCCTAAGCAAACAACTAGAACAGGAACAGAATCAGAGAAATAGAATTCACATGGAGTGTTATCAGTGAGGAAGGGAAAAAGAAGGAATGGCAGAAGAGGTACAGGGAATAAGCATAAATGTTAGGTGCAAAATAGACAGGAGGAGGTTAAGAATACTGTGGAAATGGAGAGCCCAAAGAACTTATTTGTATGAACCATGGACATGAACTAAGGTGGGGGAATGCTGGTAGGAGGGAGGGTTGAAGGATAAAAGGGAATAAAGGGGAGAAAAAAATGGAACAACTGTAACAGCCTACCCAATAAAATATATTTAAAAAGAAAATATAGGGAAAATCATAATTTCAGTGGGTTTAATTAAGCTTGAAATAAAATAGTTTCAACTTTTTCAAATGGTTGAGGACAAGATATTATTAATTTAGTCAAAGGGTATATGAGATCTGTCTGGAAAAAGTTCCACCATTGTTAATATAACAAGAATGGTTTGCATGACATTGATGTAAACTGGCAGCCAAGGACCTCACTGTACCTGTCAGTAGGCATTAGACGCCATTGAATGAGCATGTGTACTGATTGGCCATCACATTCAAAATGACTGAATGAGTAGACTAAAAAATCTGCATCAGATTTTGCATTAAGCTTGAACATTTCTCCATAGAAACTATTTGGTGTGATTCAGAAGGCCACAGCTATGGGCAAATGGTGATTGGCAGCTTCATCACAACAATGCACCTGCTCATGCATCACATCTTGTGCAGAAATTTTTTGGTGAAACATCAAATCACCCAGGTGACTCAGCACCTCCTACAGCCCAGGTCTGGCTCCCTGTGACTTCTGGATTTTCCCAAAACTAAAATCACTTTTGAAAGAGAGAGATTTCAGACTGTCAATGAGATTCAAGAAAATACCTCGGGGACGCTGATGGTGATTCCAACAAAGGATTGCAGAGTGTTTCGAACAGTGGAAGAGACTCTGGAGAACTGTGAGGTCCCCAAGCGCCTACTTCGAAGGGGACTAAGGCATCATTGTCCTATGTATAATGTTTTTTGTATCTTATATCTTCTTCAATAAATGTGTCTACTTTTCATATTATATAGCTGGATACCTTCCAGACAGACCTTGTATAATGGCAATTCATTTATAATGGCTTATTTATAGCACAATTTAAAGATATAAAATCCTTTGTCCTATTTTTGTCAATAATTACCTATAAATTATGATGTTCTATCAGATATGCATCACTCATTTCTCTGAAAGTCTTTCTAGGTCACTAATTTGAAACTCAGTCATTCTTTCCTACTTGTCCTCTTCTTTACTCTCTCCTTCCATTTCCTCTTTCTTCCCCTTTCCCCACCTGTTATTTCACTGCCTCAAAGACATAAGTGGGTAAGATGAACAGATGGGAGCACCAATAATTCATAAAATCCTACCACTGTAACAAATAAGAGTATTACTATAATTGTATTACAACTGTATCCAACTTAGGTTTTTGCCAGAACACTGCAAAACATAGTACAATACTTTATCTCAATTATATAGAAATTTTTATATTAGTTTCATCACCTTATTCTCATACTTATCCTGAGAGTCAAGGAAAACAATAAATCAAATAGTTTATACAGAGTACTTTGCAGAATGCCTGAACAGCACTTTGTAAATGCCCTCAAAATATTACCAATCTTTAATAGTATTATAAGAAAACTACTTACATGTTAATTGGATTATATCTGAAGCAAAAAACAAAATCTAAAATAAAAAATTTAACCAAAAATACTCACCCAGTGAAAAACTATACTGTTTCCTTGTCTTAAGTGTTGTGTGGTCAGTTTGGCTTGTGAAAGGCAGTATTCCTCACAGAAACTTAGTTTTTTCACTCTTCCCCTCAGGAATCAGGCTATACCTGTTCAGGAAATTCAGAGGGGAAAATGAGTCTTATGATTGGAGCTGTAATAAATACAATAGATGAATCTAAATTGTGTACTAGAAAGAGATTTGGTGATTAGAAGAACCTGAGAATTTGATATTCCTCAACTATAATCAGCATTTTTAAAAGGATGAGATTCAACCAGTCTTTTGAGCTGTTTGATTCATCTTATTATTTTATTCCAATGATAAGAACCTCTGAAAATTGCACATGATGAAATATTTTGCATAAGGCCAAAGACTTTGTAACCTTAAGTAAGATTAAAGAGCTTTTCTCTAGAGAATCAAATTAGACATACTCTGAAGTGTTTTCCTGGTCCTCTGACCTGAGAAAGAGCACTTTAGGTCAGCCTCTCACCAGGCTACTGCTTACCACCCCCTCACTATGGGGCAGAATTAATTAGTGTCTCTGAAGCTCATCCAAACTACTGTCCAAAGGACACAGATAATAGTAGCCCCTCAAGCATAATCATCCTGTCAACATCTTACCACCCCACAGCCCATTTACACAGCTGATGTTTTAACACTTACAGTCCTGCAGTAAATTTAGCACAGCAACATTCAATTATTCTGCAGAGAGAGCATATTTAATATTTTCCTTTGCAGATTAGCAACACTAAATTTACTCCTTCCTTCTTGCTTTCTCATATAGCTTGCTATTTTGGCATGCGATCTTAATAGAAATGTTTTCCTGAGCCTTTGAAACACAAACAACATCAGAACAATTTCCAGGCAGGGCACCAAATGAGTGCCTGTCAGAACAGGAGATCACTAACTGTAAAGGGATTGCAGACGGTGACATGCACAACATCCATCATGCTTCTGTCTGCGGCACAGAGTGGGGAGAGTTTGTCGCCTTTGTTGCTCCTAGGAGTGTAGAGCCTATCAATCTAGCCATTTCAGCAATGTCCGCTATGCCTTTCACTCTCCACTCGCATTGGCGATCTGGAGTATTTCTGCAGATGATCCCTACCCTTCCATCTGCTTTGGCATCTGTGCTAGGAGCAGGAGCAAAGCTTCACAGCTGTGGTTTCTCTTGCCCAAGCCTCTAGGACCAACTCTGCAGATGCTCTAAGCATAATATAATTGGGATATTCTTTCAACTGCCGCTGACATGTCTTTTGTGTTTTTTTTTTTTTGTTTGTTTTTTTTTTGTTTGTTTTTTGAGTAATGCAGAGAGAAAAATAAAACTTATCAGAAGAAATCCTGAAAAGGAAGGTATCCCTTCCTTATCCAAAGAACCACAGCAAATGACTATGGCAAACAATTTACCAAGACTATTGCCAAGGATGATTCAAATCATTGATGATTTCCTGTGGAATGGGTAGAAAGAAACACTTTGTGATACTGAAATGAGAAAATAAATACAAATCAAAGGAACTCAATTTAGAATTTTTTATTCTATAATTTGTTGTGTGTGCATTCATAGAATTAAGTACATGCTTATTGTAGAAACTTGGGGAAATATGGACAATTATTTAGGATAAGGATTGTAAAATTATAGCCTGTGGGACATTTGTCCTGCTGACTTTCTGTAAGTTTTATTAGAATGCAACCATGCCTATTTGTTTACCTGTGGTCTACGTCTGTTTTTATGCTGCGATGAGAGGTTTGCTCAGTTGTGATAGAAACAGGATGGAGAGCAAAGCCTAAAATACTTATTTTGGCCATTTAGAAGAAAACCATTTACCTGTACTCTGATAATTCAGACATAACTACAGTTAATTTTTACATAATGATATATCTTTTTTAGGCCTTTAAAGAAAGGGGCCACATCCTTTTCCAAATCCCCATTTTAACTCCTCTTTAAGAAGAAGTAATTCTAAGAAACAGATCCTAAGAAACAGATCTATGTTTTCTAGTGAATGAAACACCAGCAAATAACAGCAGAATCCATTTTTCTTCCTCACAAGGGCATTCTCCTCTTGCTGTTTTCTGTCTTCCCTGGAGATCAGACAATAGTAAAATCTAGATCTGGGCTGAGGCAGAGAGTGAAAGCCTTTTAATCTTGCAGCCCAAGTACTTGGTGTTGGCCTGGGTTAACGAAGAACACTTTATCTTGGAGTTTTAGACCCAAACATAACATCACAGTTAAAATTCAAAATATCAACTCAGCAATGCATTAGCATATACACATTTAATTTTTTCCAATACAAAATATTGTTTTCAAAGATCATGCACATCTCCACAACACATTCATCTTGTAATTAAGAATTAGTAATGTCCATCCCAACAGTTCTGATATTTTTATACTCATTATGAACTCCCATCAGGAAAAATTTGGAAACATCTGTAGTGAATCACCTCAGAGATGATAATGGATTGAAGTGAAAAGACCTATTCCTTCTCCTTACTTCCTTTTCTCTTCATTTGCACTTGCTTTGTTGATCAGGAAAAGGAGAGCAAAGTGTGACATTCACTACATGAGTCTTTCTCTGCTGACTTGTGATCTAGCTCCACTTGCATTCTTGTCTAAAGAATTAGTAGAGGCAGGTAGAAAACCAATATGTTCAGATACTTCAGACCCAGACTTATGAAAATACCAAAATTTCAGGGACCCATGTGAGAGACCCAATGCTATTGTCATTTATTACCAACTCAAATTGGTAGTCATATATCCACATTCTTCTACTGAAAATGCCTATTTCATC
The DNA here is from genome assembly GCA_004027475.1 of Anoura caudifer. NCBI lineage: Eukaryota > Metazoa > Chordata > Mammalia > Chiroptera > Phyllostomidae > Anoura > Anoura caudifer. The sequence continues at coordinate 7,872 of PVKU01007341.1, forward strand.
CTCATTGAAGCGGACACCAATGAAAATTCATCTGCTGTTTATGGTCCCACTGGGCATTATACAGGACTCATGAGATCCCTGCCTCAGAGGAATTGTAGTGATTGGGGGAGAAAGGAATGAGGAAAGTTTCCTTTCTGCTTCTTATATGTTTGCCTCTACACCATCCTTCTCATATGTTTTTCCTGTATGCTCTTTGATTTTTTGAGATGGTTTTATATCTCCTAATAATCAGAAAGCTCTAGACGGGGAATTGCATACCAGGCACCTCATGTTGGATATGATTGCAAACTTCAAAAAAGATAAGCCCAGATCCATCTTTTGTCATGAAAGATGGGAGTAATAAAGGATAAAGCATTATTGTTCTTCAATATTCTCCTGTCCCAACTCTTCCTCTTCTAAAATGAGATCCCGTCTCCTCTCAATTCTCTCTCTTTATTAGAAAATATATAGGGACAATGCAGTAGTTCCACGGGATTGCCACTACTCTCAAAGGTTATGCTGGGCTTTCTAACATTTCTGTCTCCAAACCCCCAACGCCTAATTATCAACACTCTCCATATCATGGATATGTCAGTGATGGATATATTAACCCTGATAATACACAGAGTATCTCTGAAGCTGTTCTCAAAGGTAAATAACCAACTTTCTACCTTCTATAATATAGAGCACAAAGTCTCTATATTATAAAATATAAAGCTGTTTTAGCAGCAATCCTTTAAATAGTTGAAAATACAAGAAAAAATAAAAAAGTTTCTATGGATTATTTATATTCTCATGTTGTGCTGGTAGTAATAAAATGATACTTCTCTTTTCTACTTTCCAGGTATAAATATTTCAGAACCTAGAAAGGAGGGGCGGATTCAAGGAAGCACCTGGAAATTTCTAGGTTTACAAATTATACCACAACTCCTAAAATTTCTTAAATTATAAAACAGTAAACTTCTTTTAGCCAACTCTTACCTGGTGAAGGCTTCAGTGAGATGTCATTATCCTATTTTTCTGACAATTTTTCAAATACTAAATGAAGGAAAGATTTAAAGGCTCACTGAAAGAGAGGAGTGTATATAATCCCAAACCTGGATGAAATTCAGTGTTTATTATTATATGAGTTTATTTAGGCTATAACATGTGTTGCTATTAAAGGACCTATGTTGAAAAAAAACTAGGTGTAAAAAGAATGAGAGTTAAGATTTCTAAATCACAAGGTTTGAGTCTTTCACTAAAAATCTGGACATATAATAACTTTCAAATCTTTCTAGAAAACAAGGATGCATTTGAATACATGTGCCTGTAAATGGCAGCTTAATGAGATGTTATTGGTTCCTTGAGATGTGTCTGTAGCCAACAAATATCATCAGCCTTATGATACTTTACTGGGCCAACATAGCATCGGGGTAGACCTGACTGAACATCAAACTTCCCCATTTGCCATATCCTTACGTTACTGCAGCTCTTTTCAGTTCTTTGATTCCACTATATGAATCTATTCTAGAGAATGAGGTCTTTTTCAGAGATAGAAACTTATAGACAAGCAATACACTTGATTTGACCTCTATTGAGAAATGTTGAAAAAAATAAAATATTATTGTTGAGTATTTCACATGGTATACCTCATGAAGACTTATCTCATCATTACAATTGTCTTTCTTATTTTTTAAGTTTTTTAATTTTTCATTTTTTCAGTCAGCATTTATACTCCCATACTCTCTTCCACTTCTACCTATCCACCTTGCCCCCCATAATCAGTTGTCTTTCTGATTAAAAAAATTAAGTAGATCATGTAATAGATCTACACAATAATTGGTGCCAGAGACTGAGATTTTTAAAAAGTCTTACAACAATCATATTAAGATATTCAGCTAAGGCATTAAGGAAATCAAAATATCATGGTGCTAAGAAAATACTATTGTGTTTTATTTAATATATATGATGAATGTTTACTTCCATGTTCTGTTCTAAGTATTATATATAAATCAATGTAGTAATTATCATATTAATATGCTAATCTATAATATTGAATTAGATAGTGTATTTTCACATATACTAACTTACTATGTCAATTCCATAAGACTTTTACAATGTTCAAAAAGTTTACCTAAATTGTAATTAAGTAACGTGATTGATGTGTTAACTAACCTAACTGTGGTAATCATTTCATAATATTTACATTTATCAAATCACACTATACACCTTAAACATACCCAATGTTACATGTTAATTATAGTTTATTAAAGCTGAACTAAAAAAAATAGTTCAACCTACTTGCTAAGTTGTATACTTTCTAAGCATTGTAATTTAATTCTAATTGTCTTGCTCCGGCACCCATAGATTTTCCACAGATTTGATTTATTAATGCATGTATTCATTCAAAAAAATTTAAGCAGCTGGTATGTGTCAAGCACTGCACTGAATGCTGAGATACCAGGTAAAATTATTCTTGCTTTCTTTCCCCAAGGAGCTTACAATCTAGTACATTTAAATGTTAATGAAGGCTGGTACGTCATACACATCTTCAGAGTCCCAACACCTCAAGTGAGCACAGTGAGCACATGCTCAAAAGTAGATGTTTTACTGGACACAGCAGTACACAGTTATCAGAAGTGTGAAGAGAGAGTCTGAAAACAAAAAAATTTAAATCAGATGATGGGATTGGGGACATGTTTAAAGGTGATAATGCCTATGTCAAGAAGATGTGCACAAGCAGTCCAGGCAACATGCAATCTCCCACTGGTGGTATTTGTTATTTACACCTTTACTCCAAGATATTGTTCCTCAAGAAACGGTTATTCCCTTTTTTGGAGATTGCTTCATGTAGCCAATCTATGCAATTGTATCAATATATCCAACTAACACTTGTATAGTGGAGAAGAAAGAATGTGGATTCTTTTGGGACTAATACTCTTAGGAACGTGCACACTACTTCCTTCCACTCTAAGCATACAATCTGTTTGAAGACTAGCTAGAAATTCTCTTCCCTGCTAAGGTCTTTCCTGACCATACAGCATTGAAGTGAGCATTCTCCTCTTTGAAATCCAAGAGCACTCATCATCCCTTGTGCTGGCTAGTCACTTAGCATAGAGAACAATGTGCTATTACTCTGGTTTTAGGCATATGTGTGTTGTAACTATCACTCCAACTATAAACATGAGCTTTTCCTTCTACTACTATAGCATAAGTTCCTTCAGCCCATTGTCTTATTCATTGTTGTGTATCCTCCAGAAACCAGACAATTTAACAACCAATGAAACTATAGCTTTCATTTTTATGACCCTGGAGAGTAGAACACCGCTCTATAACCAGCATGCACTTAGTAAATATTTGTTAATGAGGATGAATAAATGTCTAACATTTTTCTAAAATGTAATCACATTAAAATTTGTTTGCCTTTTTCTTATAATTTTAAAAACTGTTTTATGGAATAATTTCTTCCTTCAACCAGTATGTACAATTTATATATACACTATTACAAAATAAATCATTCTCCTCTTCCTATTAAATGATATTGGACAGTGATTCTTTAAACTGCTTTAGCATTTTCCTGAAAAAGAAATTCACCATGTCACCAAAATGATGATTTATTAAAGTGAAAATGAAATATTGTATGCACCACAGCATAATGAGGTTTTTGTGCTGCTGTTAGTATTTCTCTCATCTTATTTCACTCGCAGTCTGGTACTTTACCATTATTGGCTAAATAGCCAGAATAATGTATGTACCCAAACAAAGATCACACTTCCAATATTATTGAAATTCATATAATTAATTTATAAATATCTATGAAGCTATAAAATGTTAGATCCGACAATGAATTACTGTTTCATTTGTTTCTGAGAAAATATGTTCATAAAATAGAGAAAATGCTCAATAAGTAATGATAGATCAACCTTAAGATATTGTAGCAATTCTGGATGTTAAGCATAGAAAATACACACAAATATGAAAAAGCACTATTTTATCATTGTTTTTTTAAGTTTTTTAAAAATTTATCTTTAGAGGGGAAGGAAGGAGAGAGGGAGAGAAATATCAATGTGTGGTTGCCTCTCGTGTGTCCCCTGCAGGGAACTGGCTTACAACCCAGGCATGTGCCCTAACTAGGAATCAAACCGCCATCCTTTGGTTCGCAGGCCCAGGCTCAATCCACTGAGCTACACCAGCTGGGGCTTTATCATTGTTTTTATTCTCTTATATTTTCCTATGCACAGTCAAGTACAGCCAAAAGAATTCTATAAGCTGTTAATCGTATTAAATCATTGCTTCATAAGAACTATATAGGACTTTTTCATTAAAGCTTTTGAAGTAAGGCAAATAAAAGAAAAAGTAAAGAATATTTGCAAAACTACCAAAATAATAAACTTTAAAACAGGCTTTATTATTAGAACAATTATCCTTAGAAGAACAAAGTATTAGCTAAAGCTTCAAGTGCAGTAAAAGAAAGATGAGTGATCATTCCTTCCTACACCAGCAACAGCCCTCTAACCTTCTCCCAGTTCTGTTGGAATAATTGTCTGCGCATAAAGGAGACAAAATGGGATTGCTACAGATAATGTTACTGTTTGAGCACTGTGAGTCTGGTCTTCCTTCAAGCACGGTCAGGTTTTGCCCATGCCTAACAGAATTTTCTCCATCACGGTCACCTGGTTGCATAGAAGACAAATACATCACACCAGCTATGCCAACGGTGGGAAAGCAAAGGTGTTTTTATTCCAACAATATTACAAGACAATCTCAATGAAGCCCAGGAAGAAGGAGAGAACTAGAAACTAAAAACTGGCTGAAATAAAAGTAGCAACTCTGGAGCTGCATGCTCATTTATTTTTCCCTACTTTTCTCTAAATGTCTCTGCTCTGTTCTTTTTCTCTGCAGGCCAGCTTTTTCTGGTCTACTTCTTTATGAGCCAACATTGACTACGTCAATCCCAGCTCAATCAAGTGTCCGAAAAAGAACGAGTAGAGTATCTGTGCCTCAGATCAAAATTTCTGGGAAAAAGTCTCTAACTGGCAGCTTGCAAACCAAAGGCAATCTCATGCTAGATTAGCTGTGGTCAGGCTCTATGCCATTTAGTACTAGTGCTGTCCTTCCTAGGGCTATCAGGAAAATCTCAGCTGGGTAAAAATTGACCTAGTTTCAACTATAGGCTGCAGATAAGATTCTGCCTTAGCCAGGGCCTTCAGAAACTCAGCTCCAAGGGGACCAGAGCCTTATCCAGCTCCATCTCTGCACTGATTAAGGTTTTAAATCTAGCTTTGTTCCCAGAATATTGACTGATTGAAGTACCACTACTGATAGTGACTAGGGAAAGCTGTTTTCTGGAAGTAACCTATCTCATAAATTCTAAGTTTAACGTTGTTGATCATAGGGTTAGAGTTCTCCCTATATAAGTAAACGTTTGGATAACAGACCTTAATTTCTGTTGCCTGACAACTTTACCTATGGTGGCAATTCCCTCAATTAACTCCATGAAAACAACACAACTGAAAACAAAACTCCAAATATCAGAAATCAAAAACTATCATCAATTTTCACATTATTAATTCTTTTACAAACTTTATTAAGAATGATTATATCTCATCCTCTTCTTTGTTCTCCTTCCCTTTCATTCTCTTCTCTTCCTTCCCTCCCCTTCCTAAACAATTTATTCTAAAAGCCATTTGTTGGAACCAAGCAAGGCAGTCATCTCCATGATGGGAGGGGAGTCACACCACACTGGCATGATGTGCTAGAACCCAGGAGGTACGGCTCTGGCTTCTGAACCCAAAATATGAGCCACCAAAATCAACAAAGGTCTGTAAAATAAAAGAGTGTCAGATGTGGGAGGAGGCCTCGTTTATTTAGTCAATGTGGCTGGCAATGTGTGTATCCAGGACAACACTCTCAAAATGGATTCTTACTGCAATCAAAGTTTAAATCAGGCACTTGCATTACCAAAGAGAAAAAACTGTCAGGGCTTACACTCTAAGTGTTGGTTCAGTCGGAGAAGTGCAGTAGGGATCTGGTGTAGGATATCAGAATCCCAGCAGGGTAAGGAGGGCATCCAGATGCAATGGGAAGTAGACAAAGCAGTGGCAATGGCAGCTTCGATGAAGACTTGATTATGTAGCCAAAATGAGAATGCATCAAGTACTATAGTGAGGATAATGGGAGACAATTTTCTCAGTCAGCGAAGAGAGAAAACTAGAATAAACCCTAGGTATTGGATTTAAATTGCAGATATTGGAGTTAACACAGGGTTTAAAATATACAGGGATAAAAAATATTTAGACATAGATAGATATAGATATATCTATAGCTATAGATACAGATACAGATATAGATATAAATATAGATGATATATAGATACAGATAAATAAATACAGTTAAACCTAGATCGATAAAATCCATAAGTGCAGACTCTAGTCCTGTCTCTAGAATTAGTTCTTCTGTTGAAACCTAAACAGCAATACCACTTCCCCCCCCCCCCCGCAAAGAAATAGATCTACTTCCCAGATCTCAGTTTCTAGGAGCCATTTTACACAGTAAGAAACCATGGATACCTGGAAAAATAACTGATTCCAGGACGAGAGCAAGCAAATATAAAATGACTCCAAGAGAGCATTTTCATGCCAGAAATAAGTAAGTATTCAAAGAATGCTCAGAACAAATTAAAACGATGCAGAACCCAGACTGAAGAACCTCCTGCTGACCTATTTGAGCATCAGTAAAAGTAAAAATTGGAAATTGTAAGCCATTGGATGAAATAGTATTCCATAAATTTATAGTGATATAAAAATGTAAATAGGTACATTGAAATTTTGATAAGGACCACAAATCTATGTAACCTCAAAGTACCTAGTAATTACATAGGGCAAAAGAATAAATTTACAGCAGAAGAGCTTTTCAGATCTCTCCTTAATCTAGTTATTAAATGAACAATGTATAATGAAACAAATAAAAAGTGTTCCACACAATTGGATGAGAATAATATAGCACTATTTCTATAATATTCTCACCAAAGACACATACGCTGAGTCTAATTCATGAAGACACATCATAAATCCAAATTCTGCCATATTCTACAATGCAAATATCCTGTAATCTTCAAAATCAATAAGATCATAAGAATTATGGAATGTCTGAGGATGTGTCCAAATCTAAAGAAACTAATTATCAAGACAACTAAACACCAATGGTTTTCTTTATTTATTTTTGTATTGTTATAAAGAACATTAGTAGAACAACAGTAAAACTTGAATGGAAGATTAGATTGCAGTCATAAATAAATACTAACTTCCTAATTTTGATCATTGTATTTTGGTTATATAGAAAGTAAGCTATTGGAAAACATGGATATCATTTTTTGAATTGTTATTCTATTATAGTTGTCCCAATTTTTCTCCTTTTGCCCTCCTCCATCCATCCAACCCCCCACTCCCACAGTCCATTCCCACACTGTGGCCCATGTGCATGGATATCTCTAAGCTCCAGCATTGCCCAGGTCTAGGAAGGAGGAAATCAAAGAAAGACAACAGAAACAAAATGCACATAAATAGTGATGGTATTTTTGTATTTAAAGTGCTAATATTAAATAACTAAATATAGAAATTAAAATTCTCTGCAATTAACAAAAGAAAGCATTTACTGAACACCTTCAGTACAAAGTACCATACTATATTATTTATTATATATTCTCTGAAAAAGAAACACAGCAAAGAAAGAATTATACTTCATTTCCAACATAAAAACACTGGGTCATAGATGGTTACTTGCCCAAGATTACAAACTTATACATGTTAATATCAGTGGTGTGCTAGTAAATGTTTAACAACTAAATCCCTAGGGAGGAGAAGGGGAACCCTGCTTTGTATCATTTTCCAGTTTCTGTGTTATAAGTACTCTCACCAAGGCTGATATCAAGCTACTAATGAACACAGTCCCTGAGCTCAGAGTTAGGAAGAGATGCACCCAAGCACCTCGTGCAGCCAATGCAAGCTGGCATTCAGACAGCACTGGCTAAGGATCAGATCTGAAAACAGAACAAGTCCAGGGCCAACTATGGTACAATACTGGTATTTAAATCTTGATATAGAGAAAAAATCATTTTAATATACAACAGGGATATATTTAAATAAAGGATTAGGAGACGGCACAGTTCCAGGACAACACAAAGAGAATCCAAATTGACTAGACTACCTGGCTAGAGATTTTGCCAATTACTAGTGAAAGGAATAAAATATTAATACAAAAATTATACTATATATAATTTCTTACACACAATTATGTGCATCAAATATTTAATTATATATGCATGTATATGAGATTTGTTATTTATGTACATATATATATACATACATTTACAAGCTAATATATATATGACATGGGTTGTTTTCATTTGAGATTGGTTGGCTGATGATAGATAAATGGACAGATAGATAAAAAATAAATGGAGATAAATGGATGTAGGTAAATAGGAACGAAAATAAAATCAGTGCAGTGTATATGTTATATTTTATATTAGAAATTATATTGAAGTAGGTATTGTATAACATATGAGATTGTTTGACATACCTCCCATCCAGCCTGTGATGGTTATTTTATGTGTCAACTTAGCTAGGCCTATTCTGAATGCTTCTGTGACAGTGTTTTGGGATGAGAATTACATTTAAATAAGTGGACCCCAAATTGGAAAGCATTCACTCTAGGGATTTATCTCTATTCAGCTTTTCCTCCATAATCAAGTGTAATTCAACAACTCTTTAATCTCCAGTAATTTTACTTTTTGGCAACCATTTAAGTCTCACTAATACATTTTGCTCATATGCATTTTATGCCCTGATCAAATGACCTTCCAGATCAAGAAAATCAATACTTTATGCTTTGTTTTGTTCTTTTTTTTTTTTTTTTCAGAATCATAGTACTTGAAAATTTAGAGGAAGTTGTGAAAACAATTTATCAGATGCTGGCTTGAAATTCAGAATCATATGTGTTGTCAAAGAGGCAGCAATGAATTAATTAAGTTGAGTGTTCAGATACTTCAAACCATTCTCAAAACCTTACCCATCTGAATTTTTCTAAAGACTAATCATACCATATGATTACCATATGTAAATTCATTTCTGAGTCCCTGCCTACACTTAGTCTTAGTTGGTTACCTTCTTCTTCTGTTTCAGATTAGCAACTCTGGTTCTCTTCCACTTTTTGCTCTTTCTACCATGCCCAAACATAGCAATTATGGACTTCCTTGTAGTTATTGACATCTAGAGTACATTATGATATAATTCAGTTGACAGGATTTTCAGGCTCGAGAAGTGTAAGAAATCTACCCAAAGATAGGCCAGATGATGGACAGTGGTAGAGCTGGGTTTTATAGTTCTCAGTTCAAAGCAAGTTTCAGGTTTGGTAGATTCTTAAAACTGAACTTTTGCCCTGGAAAAGATCTATCTTTAGCAATCTTCAGATATACTTATTCATTCGTTCATTCATTCATTCATTCATTCATTCGTTTGTTTGGGGGTATGGTATCTTCTATTTATTTTTTATTGAGTTTATTGGGATGATATTAAACAAAATTATACAGGTTTCAGGTGCACAATGTCACAGCACATCATCTTTGCACAAGTACCGTATGATTTCACTCCTATGTGGAATCTAGTGAACAAAATGAACTAGCATGCAAAACAGAGACAGATGCAGAGAGCAGGATGACAGCTGTCAGGGCGGGGACGTTGAAGGGTTAGGTTTGGGGATGGAGAAAGTGAGCAAAAAAGTCATGTTTTATTTTAAATTAGTATGACAAATTATCTTAAAATTACTAGTCCCTTTTTAAAATTGTTGTTCAGTTACAGTTGTCCCACCATTTTCCTCATTGCTGTCCCCTGCCCTGTCCCCCCCATTCCCACAGTCAGTCTCCCCCAACTGTCTGTGGCCATGAGTCCTCTATTCATGTTCCTTGACTTATTTTTAATAAATGTCTTTATGTTCTCATAAGGGCTTGTGCTGTTACAAACTGAACAAATTAGGAAAATAGCCCATATTCTATCTTTGTGCATCTAATTTTACAGAGTGTACAACACAATTATAGGTACATAAGAAATAGATGAAGTAAAGTCCTTTGGGACAAATGAAAATAAAATATTGTTCTCTAGATATGAACAAAATTGTCAAAGTGTAGCTTGTTCTTACTTTTATTTCTGGTACATTCTTTGTAACTTATGACTCTAAGGAAAAAGGGTGCTAGGAATAAAAACTAAAGAAAAAAAAGTTGTATAAAACAAAAGAGTAAAAACTCAAGGAAGAAAATGATGGAGTCCCTGCCAAATTCTTCCTCTCTGGTGAACAGCTCCCATGCAAAACATCAGCAAAGAGTTGAAAGGGCTGCTCTTAATCATTTTCTCTGGCATTTTTTTACTGATTAAATGTAACAATATCTATATTATCAAATAATATAAAATACATTTTGTGTATAAATCCACTTAATCATTGTACAACTGAGTGAGGTATTATTTTCCCTAACTTATGGAATTGACAGTAAAAAGCAGGAGATTAAATAACATTTTTAAGGTAATGGACAATAGAAATGATCCCTGAAAGTAGTCTTCAGTTTTAAGGTTTTAAGTAAGAAAGTGAAAGAGTGAAACTTGAACCTGGGCTTTTATTAAATCAAATGTTTTCCCCACTGATAGCTCTTAGGCACTTATACCTAAGTAAGATTCTAAAGGAGCTTCAGCTTGCTGTCTACTTACTGACCTTAAGATTAAACCTATAGAACATAGATTTCTTCTACTTTGGAATCCTGTGAAACCAATAACTATTTGAGGAAGAGAGACCAGCATTTGTGGTCATATGAGTTTATACTAATCTCAACAGTCCAGCCTCGAGGACATGTGTTAGTTACAGGAATGCAGTTTAGGAAAAAATCAAAACAGGATTCCAAACAATTTAAAATATTTACTTCCATTTTACTAGTACAATGAAGTACTAGTTGAATGTCATAGTAATACTTCTTTGAAATTTTTATTTTTTTAATCCTCACCCAAGGATGTATTTATTGACCAGAGAGAGAGATATCAAGTAAGAGAGAAATGTCAATTGGTTGCCTCCTAAACATGCCTTGACTAGGGACCAAACACAAAATCTACATTTATGCCCTGACCTGGGGTCTAACCTGCAAACTTTTGATGTACAAGATGACACTCGAACCAACTGAGCCACCTGGATAAGGTCAAAATGTCTTTTCTTGTCTCTGATTACTTTCTTTATTCTACTGTTTTTCCTACACATCGCAACTCCCAGTGTCTCTACAAAACTTACCCCCAACCTCAACTCACACACCTGTTATTATTTGTCTTCATCTTTCCTCCTTTTTCTGAATTTCCAAACTCCGAGGGTTTTTTCATGTTATCTTATATAGTCCTATCAATAATATAGCAAGATATATATTGGTCTCAAAGAGGTTAACTTGCCTAGTGCCTTAGATCTAGCAAATCGCTAAGTAGATATATCTAATTTCAAAACCATCTAGTTTCCAGTATATCACACTACCAGTTTTATAGACCAAGAAACCCTAGAAGTTACTACAGAAAATCTGAATTTTGATTTTCAGATGGTTTCCCTTCTGAACAGTTAGTTAATGGTTTCATTGCATATGTGTGTGACCTAATGTCGTCTACCACATGTTGAAGGAAAAAGTACCAAATTAGAATAACCAAAGAGACTCGCTGACATCATGAACACTGATGCCTCATATAAATTAAGCTTGATACCAGAAGAGACAGAAATTTCTACACACTGTATGTGAGAGTGACTGTGTGGTCTCTAAAGTTTAATGTTAAGGTCACTAATTAGATAGCATGTGGGAGCTTCTTCAGAATCTTACTTATGTATAAATAGCTAAGAACTAGCAGGGGGGGAAAGAGTAGTATTAATTTTCCCACCATTTCTTAAACATTAGAAACCCTTTCTGACTTATTTTTTAAAAGAGAATGTCACTAAAAAAGCAATTATTTCCCAATTTAGATTTAGATACTTGTTGACTGAACCCAGTTGTGTTTAACATCACAGTTGCCTTGGCCTAAGTTACACATAATGGCTTAGGGATTTAGATAATTCATAGAACTCCAAAGATTACATATAAGGGAGCCCAAGTGATGCCACATTACTGGTTATCATCCTGGAACTAATAACAGCAGTTATTGGGCCTATAGTCTCCTAGGAATTAAGAGCCAAACTCTTCTCATTTGCGGGATAACATCATTACCATTAAAAAGCAGTTAAGATGATAATGTGCCGCTGTGAGGCACACAGTGGGCAATAAAGGGTTATAAGTGAAAGTGCTGAGACAGCAGTTCTGACTAAAAACTGTAGACTTGAATGTTCTTCCTCTTGGACCTCTGCTTGGAAAAAAAAAAATTTTAAAGTGACAGAATAGTGGGCACTAAAGAAAAATGTTTTGTGGATTGGCTCGTTTGTTTCTTTGGGATGACTCCCTTCCTTGTGGCACTGCAGAAAGTTGGTCCTTTCTCACTCAAATGACAGGATTTCCTGTGGGCCTGTTTATAATAATAACCAAAGATTTCGGAACAAAGAGAGTAGAGAGGGCAGTAGCTGGAAGAGAGGAATAGCTATAAAAACTATGCAAGAAAAAAAATTTAAAAAACTATGCAAGATAAGGTAAGACCAGGGCTGTGCAAAGTGCAGAATAGAGGAAGTGGCAGAAAAATGTAATTGAAATAAATATTTGCAGATTCCCCACTGTGCCACAGGCATTGTGCTGTACACAGTTGATGACACAGAGAAGATCACAGCCTTCATGACGCTTCCCCTCTTAGAGATTACACTTATCTGAGATTGAGAAATGTGATAAATATAAACCCATAGAATGAATATTTCTAAAATATAATCAAATGAAAAATAGAGTGCCATGGAACTCACAGCAAGGAATTCAAAGCAAATCAAAATGAAATCAGCACAGAGCAGCACAGAGCAGCACAGTAACAGGTGGAGAAATTAAATGAACCAATACAAATGTTGGCAAGACCAGTAAAGCCTTAGAAATCACCCAAATACTGGTAACTGAAACTTGAACAATCTACGGCACAGATGTGAAAAACGCTGCCACTGTAATAATAACGATGGCTACCACTTTCTTATCTCCTGATCTATGCCAAGCTAAGCGCTTTATATGAAGTATCATTGGAGTCTATATGAAAACCTGATTGGGTGGGTATTAACACTTCCTATTTATAGGTATATAAATTGAAATTTAGATAACTTGACCAAAGTAACATTGTTAACAAATATCAAAACCAAGAGTTGAATTTTACCAGACTAACTACATTGTTCATTCTCTTGACCAACACACTGAATTTCAATGCCAGAACTGAATGGAGGATAACACCCAATATTCAAGAGCCAACTCCATTAATAGAATCAATCAATCAGTCAATCAATCAATAAAAGAAACTGTAGTGAAGACTAAAGAATAAAAAAAATGCACTAGCATTTGGGCCTATAAGTACATGAGCTTCTTATTACCAATTTGCTACTGAGATAAGATTGGTGTTCCTATTTAGCCGAATTTAATTTATATAGGTTAAAAGAGATCATGGTAGATAAATATAACTGATAAATTTAGCATAGCCATAAGTCTGCAGTATATTAATTCCTGAAAAATTTTAATGATTTATATTTGTTTAAATGACATGTGTGCCAAATCACATTTGAAAAACTTTAAACAATGATAATAATAGAAAAATTCATTTATCACTAGAAATTAAGAAAAAAGATTAGAAAGCAATAGTGGTTGGAAAATGTCAAGACTTTTGTCTGAGAAGTTTACAAAAAATCAAATAATTAAATTTCTTTTTGAGATTTGTAGAAACAATGACAAAAAAGAGCTATGATATATAGCTCTGATTGTCTACCAAAAAAAGGAATGTATTTAATGAGAAGAAACATGGTTTATCTTCAATGTAAGCATTAAGAGGAATTTGCCACTAGGATCTTCCTACAAGACAAACTGAGCAACATAAAGATTCTATTAATAAACATACTCCAAAATGCTCTTATCAGGTTATTTTCAAATAATCCCTTTCTTTTCAATGATTTATGGGAAAAAACTTTTAAGATATCTGCCTAACATACTAAGCCACAGGGTTAAGCTGCTAGTGACAATGTCTCTACTGATTCATGCCAGATAAATTCAAATTATAACAGTAAGACTCAAAAAGAGAATTTGCACTGTTAAGCTGACTGGGAAAGAAGACCAGGTTTCACAACGACAGAGCTTAGAACCTAAGTTTATCTATTCCTTCTGCTGTTGTTCTCAGGGCTCCTCCCTTCCCAAGACCTGGTTCTCTTACTTTTCTCTAAATTCCATGAGATATTAAAAGAATACTTGAAAAAATTATATATTTTTGGAAGACTATATTTATTTATTTTTAGAGAGGGGGAGGGAAGGAGAAAGAGTGGGACAGAAACATTAATGTGTGGTTGCCTCTTGCATGCCTCCACTGGGGACCTGGCCTGCAACCCAGGCATGTGCCCTGACTGGGAATTGAACCAGCGACCCTTTAGTTCACAGTCTGGCACTCAACCACTGAGCCACACCAGCCAGGGCAAATTATACTTTTGTAAGTTAGCCTGTCTTGGTTTCTTTGATTTTTAGTGCATATCTTTAATTAATAAAATTTCAGATTTAAGAATTATAGTTGGATTTACTTATAGAATACCTGAACCAGCATTGCTCCTGCTCACCAACTAGTTTAACAATTAGTTTACACTAACTCTGAGGCAATTATGACCAGACCTACTTATCTGACTGGAGAAAAAGTGAATATTTTAGAGATAATATTTAGATAAGAATTGACACAGAAAATGGTATATTAACTAAGGTTTGAATGTAACTGTTTCTGCCTTCTCCAAACAATTTCTAAAAAGTACCAAACAACATTAATATTAATGGGGAAATTATATACCGATAATGATGGGAAAGTATATATTAATTATTATATTATATTATATTATATTATTATTTATATTATATTATTATATTAATTGTATTATATTAACTTTATTTTATTTATTGAAACTATCTTTTACCAAGTTTTATGACATATACTTTGCATAAACTTTTTCTTTTCTTAAAAGCAAATACTTGGATTGGTGTTTGTTGAGTTTTGACAGCCTTTGTCCTTTAGATTCTTTGAGACATAGGGATCAAATATACATTAAAATAGTAGATTTGGGGTTGGTGGGAGGAGGTGGCCAAGGTGGTTCAGCTTGGGCCCAAGGACAATGTGGTCTTTCTGTTCCTTCCCTCTGGATTCATTTTACCCATCAGGTCACAGTAACTGATCAACTGCAGTTTCCTCCTTGACACTCTCACCTCTACCTCTTCACTGCAGGAACACAGACTATGGAGTTTCTTTTGAGCTGATAAACAGATGAAAAATCCACATGTAAAGAAGAGGCCAAATCAAACCTTGAAAAAGGCAGAAGGAGTTGATTTGGCAGATTAAGTGGTTTTTTCCCCCCTCCCAATTAGAAGTGACAACAATCCACCCACTCTTTCTTCTCCATGAATGGAGAAAGATCCAGAAAAAGAAAACTGAAGTGTTACCCTGGAACCATCGCCCCTTAAGTAGTGGAGTACCCTCCTTTCTATGGTGCTCTTCAGTATTTACCAGTATTATTATCACTATGTGAGAAAAATGCACAACTGGTTTTGAAATCGAACATATGTATTTGAGTCTAAAACCCATAACAAAATCTTTTAAAGCTATCCCACTCTGAGGACATTTTGGAGTAATAAATGAGGTCCAAATATGAGCATAATGAGTTCAGACAGGAAAAGGACAATAGCAAAACAAGAACATATGTACATTTAATTAAAACTGGGAGAGACAGCGCAGTAGGTGGACGTGCTGGCTGGGCAGACAAGAGAGTCGGGCTCCAGCCGAGCCTCAGCAAATCGTCATCTGTGTGATGTGGCCTGCCTGGAACAAAACATTGAAACCCACAGGCTCTCAATGTCCTCCAGTTTAAGGGATATTAGCAAATTTCATGAAAGTGTTAAGTAAATTAATCATTTTGGGTTTGCCTTCTCCTTTATTTTGGTTGTGTCTCTGAAATGTCTTTAAAAACTGTGACATGATAGAAAATTCCCAAGATAAATTACAGTCAGAAAAATCAAGATTTTTGCTACTCTGATTCTACAAACTCTATACAATCTGGGACGAATCATTGAGTCAGCACTGCCTTCCCAAACTTCAGTTCTTTGCTTCATCTTCAGTCTTGGTCTTGTGTATACTTTAATTGAATTATGACCCAAGTGGCCATTACTTTCTCCTCAGAAACAGAGAAGACTCATTGCCTTTCTACCCTAAGCTTGGTTTCTAGTGTGACTGAGACTCCTAGGCTCAAAGGCCTTGCTGATAGTGGAATCGTGCTGAATTTAGGGCAAGCTTTAAATCCCTGCCTAGCCCAAAACAGACCAAATTACATGCCTGCACCCCTAGTTTTTTAAGTTAGCACTCCTATTGAATGACCAACTGTGACATACTAGCACCCACTTACCTGTAAGGATTAACGGATAACTGCATCTGTTGATGGCGTATCTTCTCCACTACATTTGAGTTCCCTGCACATTGTCTCTAGCTTGAAACAAGCTTCCCCTCATTCCCTACCTCTCTGGGATATTTCCTACTCCAAAGCTACGAGCTGTGTCATTTCATTGCTCCTTGATCTTACTTTTCCCCTTTCCCACTAGTGTGCTACCATCATATCAGCACACTCCACAGCCAAACCTACCTTCTTCATGACAACTCTGCACTTTGAGCCTCGAGTTTTCAACTATTTAATGAGAAAAGTGGGCAAAATAATGAAAATATTTCTTTAAATTTTGAAATTCATTATCAACTTTGCATTACTCACAGAATAAGTGACTCCAAATGTTTCTTTACATTTTATGTTTCTGTTTCTTCTTCCAAACCAAACAGTTTCTACTCATTAGTATAAAGTCTTAGAAGTTAAGGAACTTTTTTCTTCATCTTTGCACCTTGCTTTCTTCTTTCCTTTTACTACTTTTCAATCTTTCTCCCAGTAGCTAACATAATACCTTATATCTCAGATACACTCCAAGTTTAACCAATTAAATTGAAGGGATTTTCCTTAGCCAGGGAAATTATACAACAATGCTGCCAATAGTACTAGGTCAGGAGGCTATTGAAACAGTATAGGACCAGGATGGAAGTGATAGGGTTGATGAAAATAGTTAAGCTCTGAACATTTTAAAAATCAGAATCCAAAAGTATTTCCTGAGAAATTGGATATAAGACATAGAGAAGAGAGTGAGAACGTCATTAAAATGTTCTCCAAATATTTCTTTTCTCCATTCTTCAGAGCCCATGGTAAAATTGCCTCTATGATTAAATGGCTTTTTCTTTATTCTGACCAATGAGTGGAAGCCCCTCCTGGGCTGAGCACTTAATTGAGAGTACACGAGCAGCTTTTATTTTTCCTTTCAGTTAGCGTAGAGACCAACAACATTTGAGATGGTGACACCTTCACTAAATGAGAAATGTGCACTAGCTGGCTCATAATGAACATGGAGCCTGAGCAAGAAAAGGAAAGAGAGAGAGAACTCTGTTGTTTGAAGCATTCAGATTTGGAGATTGAGTTTTATATCAAATACCTTAGTAATTATTGATAAAAAAAATAATTGTCCCCTGAAGTACAGCGTTGCTGTAGTAAAACCTTAAATTCATGGCATTGCTTGTAACTGGGTAGTGTATAAAGAGGACAGCATTATATTAAAGGGTAAAAAGATGGCAGTTCATGTTATACAAAACTACAGCATTTAATAAAAATGTCATCTTTAGTGACTTGAAATATAGGTGATGTACTCAATAAATTTGTAGCCTTACATGAAAAATAAAACATCAATAGTATGTGGTGGCAGCTATTGGCAACATTTAACAGAAAAATTAGAAAAAATGACCAGTTTGCAAGGAGGAATTAAAAAAAAAAATCATGAGAGGTCCAAAATGTGGGGATTTTTAGTATTGGGAAAAGCAACTATTAAAGAAAACAGTAAATTAAAAATTTATAAAACATATTGAATGATAAAGGCCTATTAAATCTCAGCCTGTGCAAAGGATCAAACGAAGATTCTGGCCATCACATATCTTTTTTAAATGTCTAAATGCATTAACATGGTGAATGAATTAAGGAGGTACTAAGGCAATCTCAACATTATACAAAATGTCCCCTCAGTTAAAAATGTTAAAAATGGGGTTGTCCCACAAAATTTTCATAGATTCAAAATACCTGCAATTTAGTGAAGAAAAGTAAGTAAATATCACAAAGAAAACACAATGAGATATGATCTCACACCTGTCAGAATGGCTATCATCAACAAATCAACAAATAACAAGTGCTGGAGAGGATGTGGAGAAAGGGGAACTCTTTTACGGTGTCGGTGGGAATGCATACTGGTGCGACCACTGTGGAAAGTACTGTGGAGATACCTCAAAAAATTAAAAATGGATCTGCCTTTTAATCCAGCAATCTTACTTCTGGGAATACATCTGAAGGAACCCAGATCACTAATTCAGAAGAACATAAGCAGCCCTACGTTCATCACGGTGTTATTGACAATAGCGAAGATATGGAAGCAGCCCACATGTCCATCAGTAGATCAGTGGATAAAACAACTATGGGACAATTACATAATGGAATACTATTCAGCTGTAAAAAAAAAGAATATTTTACCCTTTGTGACAGTATGGTTGGACCTGGAGTACATTATGCTATGTGAAATAAGCCAGTCAGGGAAAGACAAATATCATATGGTTTCACTCATGTGTGGATTCTAATGAACAAACTGAACTAACATACTAAAAGATTCACAGATACAGTAGGATGACAGCTAAGAGGGTAGGGGTGCAATTGGGGGTGGAGGGATTGAACAAAAAGGAAAAAAGACTCACAGACATGAACAACAGCATAGAGATTGTGGGGGAAAGGAAGTATAAGGGAAAATAAATGTAATGGAAAAAATACAATTAAAAAATTTAGAAAAGAAAACCATGTGCATGATTATTGACATATTTCTTACCAAATTGCATAGATCAAAAGGTAGATACATTTATGAGTAAGATATTCTGGTTTAAAAAAATACCATCGTCTGTATGGTTGTGTGGTTTGAAAATGGAAGTGGATATGGAAAATAATGCAGCTGAAATGGCACAGGCAGAGAAATAGGCTCCCAAAAGGCAGGAGGACAGGGAGAAGGAGGCAGCAGAGCAAGCTGAGCACAGTCAGAACAGTGTTGTTCCTGAAGAAGAATAAGCAGCTAGTAAGACTGAAGAAAAGAAAGAAAACGAGAGCTTTCCAGACAGAGGAGATGCACTTTGCAGAAATGGTAGAAAGTCAACAGAATGGTGAAGAAGGCACATTTACTCCTAAGGACAAGGAGAGTGGACAGGAGGAGGTGGGCAGATGGCAGAGGAAGGGATCAGTGATAGTAACACTGGCTCAGAGAGCAACAGTGCAACAGTGAAGAGCCCGCAACAGATCCCATACCAGAAGATGAGAAAAAAAAATAAACGTTGCCTTGTTTTATGCATTCTAAATTCTTTTTTAAATGAAAAGGGTTTTTTTTATTTTAAAAATTAAAAAATAAAAAGTACCATAGTTTGGACCAAAAGAATCAACTGCTTAAAATCTCAAATGAACCATGAATCCTTAAAGTTCTATAGGTAGGAAGCAGGCTAAGAAACCTGGCTCAGTCACCGTCCAGAGCATATTCTCCATTGATCTTTCAAATATGGCCAAGGAAGGTAATAGGAACAAAGGAGTCTCCCAGAGCACAGAGCCAGGAATCATGAAGAATATTAAACTTGAGAGCTCCAGGAAGCAGTTTAAGGGCTTAGTTCAGCAACATTCTTCATCCCCAGGAAAAGCATTCTTAAATTTCTTAATCAGTAAGATTTTATACATTCAGCATAGGAGTAAAATTGCTGTGTGTCCCAATTATTTTCTTTATGAGTATAAGTATTTACTGTGGTTCCTCAATTTTATGCTAGCTTTTTGATAGTATAAAACTTCTCTTAGTACTTTATAGGGCCTTGGATCTAGAGGAGCCACCTTAGAAGTTCTTTTAGAAATTGCCATGCATGACATAATGACTTTGAGCTTGAAGAAGTGAGTGGAGTTTTTGAGCTGTCTTTCTTAGAGAGCAAGTAGTAGATTTCTTGTGCAAGGAGGAAAGTGAATTAAACATTGAGTGGTGAGAAAAGATTTATGTTAGTCTTCAGTTCTATATCCACAATTTTCTACATTCCCAAAATTTCTCCCCACTTCCACATCATTTGTATGATTTGACTCCTAATTTCCTTAGCAGTTTGTAAGGGAAGGGAGAGGGGAATGATGAGTTTTCACTATTTTACTAATAAGAATTTGATCTCTGACTAAGACCTTCCAGAGCTCCTTTTTTCCCCCTGTGGTGTAGAGATCAGTAATTTTTAAGGAGGTGCCTACTCTATGAAACTGGACCCCTGAATGATTGTAATGACAAAATATCCTACTTACCTGTAGTGGGAAGTAGTATGAGCAAAAGATTAACCTTTGTTATTTAAGCCACTAATATCCGGGCATTGATTATTACCATTGCATTAATATACCTATTCTGACTGATACAGGGAAGAACATTTCCATGTTAGTGTTTGTTGCCATAAATCATTTGCTTTGTTGTTACTATGGCAAAATTATACATTTTTTATTACTGCTGATAGATAGCATTGTTAATTAGATCAAGTTAAAAGGAATTAATTTCTTAAGAGAGTCCACTTTTTTATTTTTACTGAAATTTTATTTCCTAATTTTTCGTGACCATCCCCTTCTTAAAAAAATAAAGCAAAATGATTAAGTGACAAAATGACCAGCACCACTGACAGACATTAACCAGACAGGCGTGTGTTTATTTTATTATAACAGAAACTCTTTCAAGTATGTAACTCAACAATGTTAGAATAATTCTTTTTAGAATAATCATAGGCTTAGGCTGACATGTACTCTGTTTTTCTTCTACATAATACTGTAGAAGAAAAATATAATGGGAAACTTCAGTGAAATAAAAAAAAGTTAATATAACCACAGACTACAGATATTTCTTGGACTTAGGGTCATGCATTCACTTCAATAAATATCCTTTCTGAGGAAGAAATAAATGAAACTATAAAGACTGAAACACATTGGAGCAGCCAAAATTATCTGAGTCTGTTAAGAGCAATGTCATCGAACACTATGTCATCCATCCGAATGTAAAGTGACAGCTTCTTTTCATTCCCAGGGGCCTATTTCAAATTCTGTGTTTGGAGTTCTAGCTCCTTAAGCCTAAATTATCTTCAATTCAGAATCCAATGATGTGCGTGGAAACAATCAGCTTTTCTACTAAATCCAGTTTCTGGCGAAAAGGTAGATAATGAATTTAACAGGATTGACTTTATTTTTTCAGAGCATAACGTTCACTCTTCAGTGAGTCAATGAAATGTGTGGTTTATATGGAGGGTTGGGTAGAGCACAGTTATTTAAATAATTTGGATTTCTTAACTGGCCATTATCAAGTGGTAAAAATAAAAAAGATTAGTTCAGTCAGCTAACATCTCTTTGTATGTAGTCTGAAATCATCCAGTGGCATTAGACTGTTTACCGAGATATTGCAAATAAAGCAGTTAAACTTTGTGTCTTTTGTCTGTTTCCTTGTTTGTTTGTTTGTTTTGTTTCATGGAACCACTGCTTCTGTTCTATAACTGAGGAATCATCTTTTTGTATGTTTTACTGGGACTGTTCTATCATTTTTTCTTTGTAAATGACCTCTATTTTCTATATAAAATATGAAAAACTATCCTCTACAATCCTTCCTCATCTGGGCCTCACTCCTAATGATATGTTAATTAATTCAAGTACTTGAAAGAAGACAATGATAATAAGATAAGTCATCAAGTCAGACAGGCCTTAGAAAGTTAATTTGTAAAGGCTCTGTCTTCTGTCTGTTAAATGGGTACAATAATATCTACATGAATGGTGACCATATGACTTTGAATGAAATGATGCATATGCACATAGCCTAGTGATAAGTTAGTGTTCAATAAATGACAACCAGTGTATGATAGGATAAAAATAACACAGAAAGATTTAAGGGTGATGGATTTCTATTGGAATCATAATAAATAATTCTTTGAAGTTTTATTTGATACGTTTTTGAGGACAGTGACCATGATTCATACAAATTTGCGGTGCTTCAGACCAAATATCATGACTTGTACAAAGTAGATATTTAATAAATGTTTGACAATGACTGGATTTTCACAAATGTGAAATTGAAATTTATGCCCATAGTGGGGGGGACTCCACCTACAGGGACCCCCAGCTGCCACGGATGAGAATAAGTCTACCAAGACAGGATCTACCTGGGGAGGAAATGTGGCCAATCTCTCAAAGGAGAAAGGTCAAGAGCCTTTTCCTCAATGGGCTTTTACTGAGCTGTTTTACATAGGAATACAGGCTCATTAATCATTGTCAGGCAGTAAGGATCAAACCATAGATAATGTACAAAGAACTCTGAGGGCCTATTTTGAGTCAGGGTCAGATAGCTAAAGAGCAATAAAACTTTGAGGAACTAACTCACTTCCTGCTTGGACCCTTATTTAATTGAGAACATTCTAAACAAAGCAGGTTTCACAGGATTTTACATATTCTTTCTTAGGCCTGATTGCCCTAGGGAACCCGCCCTTTCCAGCACAGGGCTACACCCACCACCAGCATTGTCTCAGGCTTAAGGCATTGTCTCAGGTTTAAGTCAGGCAGGGTAAGCAAGGCAGCCAAGAGATTACAAGACTTTGTACAGACAGAATGAGGAATCAGGCTATGTCAAGATAGTTAAGGGGCCAGGGTCCATCACCTCCTTTTGCTGTACCCCCCAAGTCCTTCCTTAGGGCCTCCATGTGACTGTGCCTGTATTAGGTCATTCCCCCCTTGGGGATTCTTACCTGTCATTGGCTAACCAATCAAGCACTGGGGGCCAGTTATGGATGAAGTAAAAGGAGCAGAAGTAGTGCTCTTGCCAGGGAGATAAGCCTTGTCTCCTTAGTGGCTTATGGTCCAAAGGTCGCTTACTCAGCCTTAGCTATGGGGGGATTACAGCTCCTTAAATCAGGCAGGGCGGTTCCCAACAGTCCATTTTGCTCTTTTCTTGCAAGTTTTTGTGTGGTGGCGGTGGTGGTGTTTTTACCCTGAGTCTACCGATTCCATAAAGGCTTGTTATGGGTAGAGATAGGCAGGTACAGATATGAGAGAAGGGACTGACTGCTAACTCTGTAGCTCTGTTTTTATTTGTTGGCTACAGACTGGTGGACGACATAAAATATTTTCCCATAGTTAGAGGCTAGTCAAATACAACCCAAACTTTAGGGCTTCTAAATTTATTCTTATTTGGCAAAAAGAATATTTTCATTTTCCAAAAGACTTAAAATGTTCAAACAGTTGCAAACAACACTTGAAAGGAACATTTAAACAAGGCAAATGTAAATATATGTAAATAAATTAAACCCACACAAATTAACTTTCCATACAAGTATTTATAATGAAGAGGAAATGTGTCTGACAGTAGAAATTTTGGTTCTGCTTAGCTTTAGTTAGCCAAGAGAAACTAATTATGTCCAAGATTATCCTGAATCTATTATGTAGAAATGCAGAAATATCACTAATTTACTTGGGCTTCCACTGGCAGAGTAGCTCTCAAACTAAGGACAAATCCAACCTGCAGGGGGACCCCATTAGCATCTAGTCCATGTTTTATGTTTTCTTTGGCCTAATTCAGTGCAGTAGCTAATGAGAGAATAGCTTAATTCAAGAAAGCTAAGCCTAAGAGACAAAACCAGAAAGTTTATGAATAATATTAACCCTCTTTCCCCCAAGTCACTACTATGTATTTCTAATAGATGTAGGTATCCCAGCCCTAAGAAAATTTATCCTCAAGGTAGCCAATATTAGTTTGTCCTTTATTTCTATCTTAACATGGACATAAATTTTTTAAATATATATCTCTAATATTATCATTCTTACTGAGTATTTCTTTGCTTCATCCACTTTGCTTCATCCATCCTAACTTTGTGACTTCCTAAGAACTTCTTCCTAAACTGAATCAAAACTTAGATTATATCAAGAAATTCTGCAGAAATAGCAATTCTTCACAGTAGTTATTTTTCACTTAATCATTAATGAAATGACTAAACAGAAAGAAAACCAAGGCTCCCTCTAATACCAACAGTCCTGGGTCACAGTAGCACCCAGAATGCTGTAACAGTTCCCAGGCACAAATGACGACGTGGACGAGAGATAATCACTCTTACTTATTGGACAATCCCTGTGGCTTCCTCTCCTCCTCAGGTAGCCTAGAAGCACTCTAACTCTGAAAGATCTCTCATTAATACCAGTGATAGCATGCAAATTAACCTACAAACATGTTGTGTGAATTCCTGAAGCTCACAGCTCAACTTTTCCTGACCAGAAAGCTCTTTTTACTGCAAGGTAGATAAGGTGCTCTCTGTCCCCTGCCCCAGCTTCTCTACAGAAGTGTCAATCAGGATGGGAATAGGATATCTGTCCTGCAGCATTTGCCACCGCATGCCCTCCAGCCAAGCACTCCTCTCTATAGCATGAAAGCTTGGGAGTCCTGCTGACTCTCTGCTTATGTCTTCATCCTCAATAAACCATACTTCACATTTTAGAGGTGTCTGCCCCTACTCTTTGCAATGTATTTTTTCCAATAAACATCACTTAGACCAACATCTCATCTAAGGTAAGATCTCTTTGTCTATAGTAACTTCAATAAATTTCCTAGAACTTCAGTGCCTTTCTATTGCCTATTTATTCATCATCACTTATTACAAACAAATTATTAAATACCTGTAAGTGCTTAGTAAGGCTCTATGCTATTATACAGCAATTAATAAATAATATAGACATAATCCCATAGCATTCAAAGTCATCTGTGGTCTGAGAACAATCTACATTTTTCAGTCTCATTTCTCATTAGTAAAAGGAGACTAACAGTTCAGAGTGCTCATACAGTTCAGATGTCATATACTTCATTTTCATAGTTCTCAGATCAACCTAATAGTACCATGAAGGAGGCATACATGAAGACATGAGCTCCTTACTAACTTTTTAAAATTTTTTATTGAATTATTGAGATAGAGAGAGGTAGAGAAAAAAAGAAACATCAATTTGTTGTTCCACTTATTTATGTATTCTTTGGTTGATTCTTCTATGTGCCTTGACCTAGGATCAAACCCACAACCTTTGGCTCATTGGTATGATGCTCTAACCAACTAAGTTACCTGGTCAGTTCTTCTTACCCTAATACTGTGACCCTTCCTGTGGACTGATCCTCAGTAGCTGCTTTGTTTTTTCCAAACTCTATTGCTAAAAACAAATAGCTTGAGGTTTCAGAGGTTGCTTTTCTTATGTGTTATCACCTACTTAATAAGTGATATAACAGAATTTAAATATGCAGATACAGTTTCCCTGCATCCAGTGCCCTTGAATTTCCTGCTATACCATGTAGTACCTGTGCCTAGCACAGTGTGTTTGATAAGTGTTTTTGCATAAGTGGATGAATAAACAAATAAAATGAAAAGACAGCACAATTTTGCCATTTTAAAACTGCTTTTTAGCTGAGGCTCTTGGAAAATTTTACTTTCTGTACAAAAGAAATTAAAGTAAACATATGTTCTCCAACAATTTCTGAGGCATACATTTAAAGATAATTTTTCTCTACTTTTTAGTGTTCTCAGAAATTGTTCTCAAATTCTGTGTTCTTGTTTTCTGCCTTTAATAAATGGATTGCCAACTACCACAAAACATTAGATTTAAAGTGGATAAAAATGCTACTTGACTCATAGGTTGACTGAGCAACAGAACTGTGAAGGCAATGTAAGGCCACTGATTAATTTTATTTACCAACTTAAGAAAAAATATCATCACTTAATTTATAAGGCCTGACCTAGATGGAACCCCCAAGAGCCAGGCTCTTACTTGAGAATGCACATCAGTGTCTTCAGATTCGATTAGTGTGATTTTCCAAGACATAACCACGGCTCCCAGCAAAGTGTCCAGCCACTGGAAACACAATCAATCATGCCAGGCATTATAAGCTTAACGCGAGTCCCCTGAGTGCATCATAGAGAGACATGGGGAAAACAACCACAAAAAGAAAAAAAAGTAAACACTTGCTAAGTAAACATAATTCACACACAGAATTTAAAATTGCACTTTCTCACTCAGGGGAAGAAGATTTCACACTGATGACAAATAGTGAAGATTTGATACCTGAGCAAATCTCCTCTGGAGATATCCTTTGACAAGGTAAGAGGCTAAATAAAGAAAAAAAAATACAAGAGATGTGTTCTCCTATTGTCATATAAATAATATTTCCAGTAACTTCACCCTTTTCCCCAAAAGTACCTTTAAGAGCATTGTCTTATAGGTAAACTAATTAAGCACGTAATTTGTCTGTAGTAATAGAACTCATTGGGAACAGGGCTGGAACTCAGACTGAAGTCTCTGTACTCACAGTTCAGAACTTTGATCATTTTTTGTGCAAGGCCCTAAGATAAACAAAACATTGTGCTAGCTTAGGATGAGCACAATGAAAAAGAACTGTAAATTTCCTGCTGTCAATCAGTTTATATCAAAAATGGTGTATGTACTCTTAGACCTGGAAAGGCACTTAACAGACAATCTACTCCAAATTTTGTAGCTGAAGAAAGTAAGTTCACATAAATACAAAGATTTATTTAGGGTTACACAGCCACAAAGTCTGGTCTAAAATTCAGTTGTTCTAACCGTTTGTTCATTTTTCCCCATTTCACCTGGCTGTGGCTGGGATATGGTGGTCCCGGGTCAGGCAGGTCTGCTGGGTAATGTTAGGTAGTACTGCTGAACCCCATACGCACTTTGATGCAGTCATATCCGCAGCTGGACTTTGATACCATAGCAATGTCTGATAGAAAGAAGATAGTTGAAAGAAACCAAATTACCATAGGAGACTAAAGAATGCCTCCTCCTGACAACTCCAAATCAATTTCCTGTGTGAAGATGGTACGAGGTCCAATGAGCCAAACTGAGCAACAGGAATTAAAGGCTGAGGAAGAAGCAGCTTCAGGTAGGCAGTGGCTGAGACCACTTTGTTGAATGTGTATCGTGCCTTAGCAATCCTGCAAATTATTTGAGAGAACAGGAAACTCTGAAATGGGGACTGAATACAAACAGTGTTCACAAATAGTGACTAATTACACAAACAGTGACTAATATTGTTAATGTGGTGCTCCTTGACCCACAACTAGTAATCCTTGAGTGGCTTCAGTTTACTATTTTAAATATCTAAAATAAGAGAGGGATATGCCTAATAAAGAATAAGAATAGCCTCAGAGACTCAGTGTCATGAAAGTATAGTAAGTGGCTTCATTATGAGCCAAACAGGTCAAGGATGACTACAGTTATCAGAAAAAAACAGTTTATGGAATAAATAGTAGAACTGAAGAGCAAGGCTGAATAACAGAACTTTATAATATCTATTAGTTCTTTTGGATTCTTTGAAATATTAGTGATTTCTTTTAACCCAGATTAGAAAAACATTCCAAATATTCTAAGATTCAATATATAGGCCTTTTTTTAAAGCAGTATATGACATATAATTTTAAAGGAAATTTAAATATCAGGACATCTTCTGATGATTACAGAATCCCAAGGGAATAAAAAACTAAATTTGGCAGTTGCATAAGATATATGAGTTAAATACTACTTAGTTATTTATTTCTAGTCTTTCTCTAAAACAACATTTCTAAGTTTAGAGATAACACTCTATACAGTGGTAGTAAAGAATTTTATAACTAAAAAAGTACTGAAGATAATCTCCCTCCTTTGCTTTAATTATACACAGAATTCTAAAAATATCTATATGCCACTACACCCAGGGTCCTTGATTTGTCAAAGTTCCATTGGTGATTTCGATGTGCATTTCTGGTTGAGTAACTTTTACTGAAACTGTAATCCTCCAGCCATGCCAGCCATAGCAAATGAGTAACTAGGCATAGCTTGATTTACCTTAAATATGTATCAATCCCATGTTTTCATAGTCCAAATTATTTGAGGATTCTTCCATATCCTAATTAATGTTCTATTTCCCTGTATTTTCTATTACTTATCTTAGATCAAGAGCAATACAGAAAAAGTCTATTCCTCCATTATAAATTATCCCAGCTTTCAACACCTGTATATGAGAAAACTACAACTTGCAGAAGTAATCTGACTTACGCCAGAAGTGATATTAGAGCTCAAGTCTTCAAATCTTCGTCTAGTGCTCTATCCACTACATAGCCTGAATTCTAATTTTTTCCTCACCACTAAAATACTATGAGCTTTTTCTATTCTTTATGGCCATGGTTCTCTACCCTATAACATTCAACTCCCACTTATATAAAAAATATTTTAACTCACTCTTACTCTCCCTAAATGAAATTCATTGATAACACAATCTACCTACACGCATAACTTTTTAAAAAGGCAATGCAATTGTAATCTAAAGAGACATATTTTAAAATACTGTGTATTTCAATATAAGTGTTTAGGCATAACTAAACTAGATTATTAGGATGCTTACATGTGTGCATAGAATCCCGGAGAATGTGACAGCCACAGGTGCAGACTAACTCAGGTAGGTTGTAACATCATGAGCAGCCCTATAGACAGTGACATACTTTTCTAAAATGATGAGTAACTTTAAGAAAGAGTAAAATAAAATATGTTTCCCAATTTTCACCAAAGTAGCATTCCTGAAAAATCACTAATGATTAAACACTGCAAAATTGTTTTGCATTTATATATAGAATGGAGTTTGTTTTTCAGCTCAAAAATTATCAACAGGTGTTTCATGTACATTAATGTCATAGGAATATTCCAAAGATGTGAGAGAAGGAATACAATTTATCATTTAGTTCTCTTGAGCATTAAAGTTATCTGGCATCACTAGTGCCACCCAGGAAATGCCAGCAGTGCCACCTCTAGTTGTTAGAACTATGAATATCATCCCTACACAGTTTCAAAATGGTCCAAGAGAAGGGAACATACAAAACCACAGTATAAGTGAGTATTATAAGAACTACAAGAGATATTCTGATATAGATTTCAACATAAATTTATATTGATACTCAAAGTGAACTTAAATTTCAGTAAATATCTCTTTCGTCATATGAGGAAATTTTAACCTGGATCTTTGCAGACAAAAGATACAAGCGCATTGGTGAAACTCAAGCCTCCTGACTCAAACCTCAATCGTCATCCTCAACAATGATTGGTTGAAACCAGTTTGGGCATGTGTCGCAAGTACTTGGGACATTTTGTTTTAAAATTTTTAAACTATGAAAGTCTGACATATTTCCTATTTTTATGAGTGAATAGATTATTGTATTATATAATCCTTGTTTATAAAGTGAGAATTTCACATTACTAGTATGACTATATACCCTGATTTGTCTTATATGCTAACAAAAAATATTATGAATAGTACCCATTTTAATCTTCAAAATGTCCCCATTGTTAGAATAAATTACTGTTTATAATTACTTTCTTCCCAAATATTATGTTTTCTCTAAGACTTACTGAATGATTTTACTAATCAACTAAAACTTATTATAAATCATTCTGATTAATATGAATTATCTCCCCTTTAATCAGCTTTATTCCATCAATTTATCCATTTAAAATGCAGTCATGTTCTCCAAACTATAAATTACAACTATCTATGTGGTTGATAACTCCTATGTTGGAGAATTCTTTCATTTGAGATAATTGATCAGTAGAATTTATATTAGGAAATACAGTAGGACAGCTTGCCTGGATTACTCCTTCTGCCTCTGGTTCAGGGACTGTAAGCATTTCTTCATGATTAGCTAAAAAGAAGAGTCTATTCGACATAATCTAATGCAAAAATAATGTGTATGATGAGATATGGAGGGTGCTGGTAAGTGAACTTTGTGAATGGAACCAAAGATAAACACCTATGAAAAGTAGGCAGAGAAGGATTAAAAGGATTACCCTTCATGGTATACTATGTATGATCATTTTATTATGGAGGCCAAGAGAATCATTCTCAACGAAATTAAATTATGATATTATTGTATTACTGTTTCCAAGTAGAGTTTTCAAAATGCATCCGTCAGTTTTCTGGGTCCCATGTTCACTACACTGGAAGAGGCAAAAAATATTTCCATTCTACCATGCTTCTTCCCTCTTTGTTTGATACAAATAATTTTAGGAGCCTAAATACACATAGTATATATTAGCATTTAATTGCTACTGTATAAAATTATCAGAAGTATATCAATTTAAGTAATATAAATATATTATCTCACAGTTCCATTGGTCAGAAGTCCAACACAATGTCACTGGACTAGGATCAAAGTGTCAGTCGGCTGCATTTCCTTCTGGAGAGCCTTACAGATATTCCCTTTTCTTGTGTTTTTCCAAACTAGAGGGTGCATGCATTCCTTTGTCCATGGCCCTCTTCCCCTCTTCAAAGCCAGGAGTGGCTTTGTTGAAACCATTTTTTACACTGCATCTCTCTGACCATTCTGTAGGGAAATCTCCCTCTGACTATAGCCAGGAGAGATCCTCTGTTTTTAGGAGCTCATGGGGTTAGGCTGGGCCTACCCAGAAATGCAGGACAGCGTCCCCGTGTCCGAGTCCTAAACCTTACTTACATCTATCTGCACAGCAGCTTTGGCCATGTAGGTTAACAATATTGCAAGTTCCGGGATTAAGATGTGGACAATATCTTTGTGGCTACTTTCATATTAAACTGCAAGTCAAATAATCTAGATAGAAGTACTTTCTTCAGTGTTACAAAAAAATAAAAATAAAAACAAAACAAATGGCATCTCCCTCAACCAGAAAGATGCTTCTGTCCTTCATTTCTTCATATTCTCAGCGGTGGTGTGTCCAGTGCTTCCTTGAACCCGCACACCTTTTCCATCTCAGAGCTGGTTAAATCCTTTTGTGTGGTTATATATATTTTAAGTTGCTCCAGGATTCTAGTGGAAGCTGTGTGACAGAATGTGTTTTCATATCTCATATTCATGGACATCGGTTTGTGAATAAAATCGCAGTGTGTTTTACAGATTTATTGACAACATGGAGTGTTGGTAGAAGCATGTGATTCAGAATCAGACTCTACCAGTTTGAGTCATAGCTCTGACCCCTTACCCACTTTGCGAACCTCTTAAACTTACCCAGTCTAAGTTTCCTTATGTGTGGGAGAAAATCACACAGTTGTTATAAAGCTTAAATGAAAAGAAAGTATCTAAATGCTGTATATGATGTGCTGGGAAGTGTATTTTGAAAATATTACTATATATTGTACTTCCCAGAGTATACATATTCTATTACACTAGGAAGTACACATATGTTTGACTTTAGGCTACTTTTCTACAGCATCTAAACAGCAGATGGGTTTTATTCACCATATCACAAGATATGTTAATGATTAAACCAGAAATTTATTTATCTTTAAATAACAATTTTTATTAAAATATACACTTGTGGCCCAGGTTGGTGTGGCTCTGTGGATTGAGCATAGGTCTGCCAAATGAAAGGTTGCTGGTTCAATTCCTGGTCAGGGCACATGCCTGGGTCCCCAGTGGGGAGTGTGTGAGAGGCAACCAGTCAATGTTTTTCTCTCACATGAATGTTTCTCTCCCTCTCTTTCTCCTTCCCTCCCTCCCTCCCTTCTCTCTAAAAATAAGTAAATAAAATCTTTAAAAAATAAAATAAAATATACACTTGTGCCTTGAAAAGATATAACAAGAAACTTGAGTCTCTTATTTTTTTCACATCCATCCCTTCCTACTTGTTCTAATAGCTACTGCCCACCATACTTCATGCTATTACTCTTACCTGAAATATTGAAATGGTTTCCTAATTTGTCTGTAAGTCCAATTAATTTTATAAAGTAATAATGTGTTGCCATGATTTCATCAGGCTTATGCCCAGGATTCTTGTACCCAAGCTCTTGGCTAGTGGACTGTTTTCTCGGGTATAAACTTACTCCATCAATATGAATAGTGAATTAAACTACAGTATAAAATAAAAAACTGAAACTTCATAAAAATTCCCTCAAACATTTGAATGCATATTTTGCAGCATTATAGAATACTGGAGATGTAATTAAACAAAGAAAGTATCTAATGCAAAGTCATTTGAAACATGTTAAAAGCAAGGCCAGGGTAGATGGTGTAACTTAGTTGACTAATGCTAAGCTACACAATGAAATAATTTATAGAAAAACTTGGATTACAACCAAAACAACCCAAGCTTTGGGGCCCTTAAGCTTCTACACACTTTTCTTTGGTTGGGAAATCAATTTACGCGTTGGTACTTAAAACTAGAATGTCAGGTAATGGTTCAACTCAGAATATTTTCTTTAGGTCCCTCAATTAAGTTGTTAACCTGGAAAAATGGAGCTGTGTCGTCATCACGTGTGTGTGTGTTCAGTATTATTTTGTATGAAATGAAATCCAAGCCAGAGTCAATGAAATACCCACATCTATCTCCCACTGATTGGTGACTCATCCTACAACATAATAAGACTTTATTATTCAATATAGAATCCTAAAATTGAGGTTTATTGTCATTCTGATGGTTGGTCATTTCCAATCTGTGTGTGGAAGACCAAGGCAATGCCAAATTAGTATGTTAGAAGAAATAATTAGAAAGAAATTAATTGTAGTAAATGGTCATTGATTATGATGAAAGAAAAGCATTTAAACATCTGGCTCAAGTTATTTCCTTTCTGTTTTATTATTTCATTCCTCTCCTCTATCTCATGGTAATTCAAATTTACACATTATTTTAGGATATAAATATATGAATATTATGCATATATTTAAGTAAAATATGATCAGACTCCATAAATAATGGACACAAACACACAGGACTCTCTGAAGATGTATTTCATTTCAACTGCCAGATGATATTATATTGAAATATGGCAAATCTAGCAGTCTTAAAGTGTCATTATGTCATTCATCCGGAGGGAAATACATGACAATCAATATGATCGCATGATTCATATTAACCCTAGGAAACAAGAGATAGTTTCTTAGGAAAGATGTAAATGAACAGAGGTTGGGGAGGGAGAGAAAATAGATTAAGCATGATTATAATCAGAAGACTGAAAAAGCAAGAAATAGGATTGCAAAAATAATCATCTGTAAAGAGAAAAAAGACTGAATAAAGCCACAGAGCTTAGTTAAATCGGTTCAGTAGACAGTAAAAATTAATAAGCATAGGAAAACAAGTCCAGGTATAAAAGTGATTTAAAAACAGGAACAAAATCCTAGAAAAAAAATAATAAAGTACCAAGAACAGAAACACCATGACTATTCAAAATGGAATATATTTTGTTGATAATTAATCATTGATAGATTGCATTCTAGTTTTGATAATATTATAAAGGAAAAATCTCTTTACTATGCTTAGTCTCAGCCCTCCACTATGATTGTAAATACTCTATTTCCAACATTAAGAAAAAATTATCAAGACTAGCAAAGCTATAGATTTCTTATTGTTTGTTATTTGTTTTTAAAAATATGTATCAACTGTATTGGTACTTATTAAATCAAACATCTTTTAAGACTTTTGCTAATTTTAATTAAATCAGCTTGCTATTTATTAGAAATTTCAGTTAAGGTATTTGTTCTTCTTGTTAACTGAGCCTTAGATTAATGTTTAAAGACAATGACTAACAGAAAACCAAAATGTCAAAATTATATTGGCAGAGAAAAAAGTAGAAGTGGAGAGAGACAAAGAGTATGCAAAGGGGAATTTGGGGAGAATGATAAATTGTTCTATAACTTGATAGAGTAACTTACATAGCTTCAAGCATTTGTCAAAAATCAGAAAACTGAACATGAAAAAGAGTAAATTTTACTATACATAAATTTTAAAATAAATATTGAGAAAAGATACTTCAAAAATTCTCAGGATTCATAAATTAAAAAATATATTTCATAATAAACCATAATTAATGAAGAAATCATAAGGGAAATTTTGAAATATTTTTAACTGAATGCTAACAAAAATACAATATATCAAAGTCTGTGATACACAGGTAAAACAGTATTTAAAGGCACATTTACCGTCTTTAATATTTCTTTTGGAAAGACATATCTAAAATAAATTATCTAAAAAGATAGAAAATTAAGAGCAAAATGGAAACTTAATAAGTAAAATGAAGGAAATAATAAATATCAGAGCTAAAATCAATGTAATAGAAAATGGACAAATAAAGAAAAATCAATGACACCTAAAGCTGGTTCTTTGAAAGGATCAACACAATTGTTAATTCTTTAACTAGACTGAGAAAAATTTACACTTAAAATTGAAACATATTAAGAAATATAATATGTTCTATTTTATAATATACTATAAATGTTATATTACTTAAATATTATCAATATTTAAATATATCTCAATAGTGTTTTAAAAGAAAAAACTTTTTAGGTAGAATTCAGCTATATATTATTTGTAAATTGTACTGAGATTCACCCCAGAACTGGAAGCAGAAGCAACCTTTAATTATTTCAGCATATACCAAAAACGTATTTGATAAACTTAATTTTTCAAAAACATTTTAACAGAATAATAAATGGATATTTCTTTAATATTATTAAAAATGTACATCAAACTAAAACTCAACCTTAAGACTAAGTGATATTCCAGATATATTAACATACATATCTTATAAAATTTTAATCATCTTTCAAGAAGTATCTCTTATATAATCTCTGCAATTTTTTTTTTTGCTATATCCTTTGGCATTCCCTAAGAATTTAGTATCATTTCTATGAAAATAATATCATCTTCTATTTTAATTTGTTCATTTTAATATGTGACTTCTAGATTTAAATATAAGCCCCTTAAAAACTGAGACTTTTATCTTAATAATTTTGACTTATAGAGTCTAGCCCATGTTCAGTGTTTAATATGTACTTCAGCTTTTCAGACAAGAATATTATTTTACTTACTTTATATCTTTAAAGGTGATGATTATTCTTTTCATTTTAGAAGTCAGGATATATATCATTATAAAAGTGTAAGAGCTTGCTCAAAGTTACTCAATTATAAAGAATTGCTACTCAATTTTAGATACTTAGACAAGTCAAACACTCCTACTTGAATAACATATTGTACTAGGTACTATTGATGCCATAAATATTTGAAAACTGCACAAATTTATCATCTTACATTTCTGGGATCAGAAATCCAACATGGATCCTGTTGCGATAAAAATCGACATTTTGGCAGCGTTACATTACTTTTTTGGAGACTCGAGGAAGAATCCCGTCTCTTGCTTTGTTCAGAGGCTGCCCATTTCAGCTTGTGCTCTTCTTCCATTTCAAAGCCAACAATAATGAACATATCTTTCTCATAAGGCACCATTCTGAATTCTGATGCTCCTGCTTCTTTTTAACTTTTAAGGACATTTATGCTTACATTGGGACCAACCAATCCAGACTAATATCCCCAAGTCAAAGTTAGCTGACTGGTAACTTTAATTCCTCATTTTCTTGTAACAATATGTAGACAGGGTCTGGGGATCAGGATGTGGATTTATTAGGGAAGACATAATTCTGCCTATCACGTATATCTTCTTAACATGATCCACTTAACCTTTATAAGTAAATAAGGAAAAATCTGGGATGGGAAATAGTCCTTAACTATATAATAGTTTCAATATAGTGTATTTCAGGTTATAAACTCTGAATTATAAAAATATGTATGGGAAATCCTTGAGAAAAAATCATATTTCTTAAGCCAAAATTTACATCTAAATCAAGGACTGAAAATAAACATTACTGTGCAGGATTAGTACCAAATTTAGTAGAAAGGGAAAAAAACAAAAATGTTATTAAGTTTAAAAATAAGCAGCTGTTGAAAAGAGACTTTACAGTGTGTGGTATCTCTCAATTTATTCCCCAGAAATCCTAGTATTTCATGAGCAACAGAGAGGCTTTCTGCTCTTAAAACTGAATAAAAATGATTTTTTTCCAATTTGCAGAAGGGAAAAATAAGTTATTTGGATTTTTTTTTTCAATTTTAACTTTTTCCCACTTAAAAAAACATGTAAACCTTTGGGCACTACTCTCCCAATTTTTCTAGAAGCACTAGCAGACAATGAAATCACAGAATAATTGGGGAAAAAACATTTTTTAAACAATAGTTAAATAACTACTACTAGAAGCAGAAGTTCTTCCTTAGCTTAACAGCTTGTCTCTCTTGCTGTTACATGCTCATAGAAATTTTCTATGACATTTTAGAGAAAATAAAGAAGGCTCTACAGTGGGGTAGTTTTATGCCTTTATATGTCTTCATACAAATATTCTCCAAACAGTTTTACATTATATTATGAGAAATGCTCAACATACATAAGGTGTGGGAGAGGGGTAAATTTTAGATGCTCCGAGACAAGTGCAGAGGTGGCCAAGGACATGTATGTAGTGTGCAAGGGAGCAGAAGATAATAAGCTTCTAGAAGTTTGCACACTGACATTTCGAATTCAACACCTGGGCATCAAAGCTCAGATTCTATTGCAAATGAGGTAGACAGGAAAAGTTGAAGCAGCCCTTCTGTTTTTCCATGTTCTGTGTGTAAGAGACCAAGAAGTCTTTGCATATGTGGAGAAAAGAGGAAGTTTTTAAAAAAACTCCCTGAATCTAGCAAATGAGCTGCCTCTTGTGAAAACTTTCAGCTCAAAGGCCAATAGTGCCAGGTCCCTGGGCAGTACAAGGAGGACAACATGTTTATCCAAACATCTTGAAACTGCCGGTGGCAACACAGCAGGCATCGGGCCCAGAAGCAGAACACGTCTGCAATGAGAATCTGAGAATAACAGGATGACTACAGGCTCCAGCTCCTCTGCTGCCATGACTCCATCAGCCTCCCAGTCCCTATATATGCAAGCACTTCCTGGCAATGGAGCAAGTCTGAAGGAATGAGTCCTTTTTCTGACATATCCAGGAAAAATTGGGGTTACAGAGAAAGTCAATGACTACTGAACATAGTGAGATCATAAAATGAGATAATTTCTTTCTCTGTTGCTAAGGAGATTAGCGCTCTTAAAGAAAACCAGAGCAATTGCAGACAATATAAAGAATCTATATATTTATTCCAGTTAAAAAGACCATGTTATGAACTTGGGGCCCAGTTTGTTCATTAATTGCCGTGTTTGCACATACTGAATTTTATATGCTTCCACATCTGGCACAATACCAGTTACAGAGTAGACATTAATGCTCAATCAATTGAAGTACATATATCCCACCAATGTTCTTGTGGAGCTTCAGTCAATCAGTGGTTCTCAACAAGGAGTAGTACTGCCTCCCTAGAAGGTATTGAAAATGTTAGGAAAATGTTTTTCCTTTCCACAATGCCTAGGACGGGCTACAGCATTTAATGAATGGGAGCCAACAAATTGAGAAGCAACATTCTTTACTTAAATAAGGTATTGTCTTACCACAAATGCCAACAGAACCTCCACTGAGAAACACTAAGTAATAGAAACACTATAATTATAAATATAAGACAAATTACAGAAGGGAAGGAAATAATATGCAGAAATAGAGGGAAAAGAGCAAGAGGTGAATCCACACCAGTATTGCTGAGAGATAAAGACTGAAAAATCTACAGAGAATTATTTCAAAACACCAAAACTACTTATAGCACCCCTTTAAAATGTTTACTCGCTGATGTATGCTATTGCTAAAGTTTTATTTGTAAGCAAATGTCTCTCTTCGACTCACATACAACCTCCGAAGTGTGCTGCAGGGCATGGTCGGCAGTGGGGGCAGTGGCCACAGGAGCGGGAGACAGAGCTGGGAAGGTGGTAAAGATGCTGAAGCTGCGGGTCAGCTTCTCCTTACTAGCTTGTGACAAATGAGAGTTGAACCAATTCGAACTTTGTCAGTCGATTTGCTGTTTTTGAATTTGTTTGGACTGAATAGAAATATCCTGATGAATTTTTAACTATTTAATTGTTGATTCTTCATATTATATCTTTGAGAAGAGAACACGTTAAAACAAACCTTATCCCTTGACAAAGAGTGTTGCCATATGAGAGATTTGATCAACAGAGTTTCCTGCTGGAAATCTAAGGCTTAGAAAATTCAAATATATTTATGAAGCCCAAACATATATTTACATGGTGTCGTTAGTTTTTAACAAATGAACTTAGAAACAATTTTGGAATTAAAGACAAAATAAATGCTAGTTTTATTTTAGTGACCCTTTGTTATGGCAACTAAGTCTGTACATTAACTCAAGCAACAGAAAAATTCATTTCTCTCTTGAATACCCATCCACAGTTAGGCTGTAGAAAGAAGATGGGTAATTCTGTTATTACCCAGGAAAATTTTTAATTTGCTCTGCCATTGTCTGCATAATTTAGGTAGATCACCACCACTTCAGTCACCTTATAGTCCATGGTGGAAAAAAGAGAGACAACAGAATGTAAGTTATATTCCTTTTTAAAACCCATAATTTGGAATCTACACATATCACATCACTAATATGCCACTGGCTGGGATTTAGTCAAATGTCCACACCTAGCTTACAAGGAAGGCTGGAAAGAATAGTGCTGAAGCAAGCATCCATATGGCCAGGTAGAATTTAGTGAAGAAAGCAAGTTTTTGGTTACTGGGGATTAATAACAACCTCTGACGTGAGAGTGATTGCCTCTGGAAAGGGAGACTGCAGACATGAAGCCTAGGCTGAAAGACAGACTTGCATTTTACTGCATCCATTTTGTATTTCCATACTGCATCTGTGTATATTACCTATTTTTTAAAATTTTATCCTTATTCAAGGACATTTCTTTTCATTGTTTTTAGAGAGGAAGAGAGAGAGAGAAACATCAATGCAAGAGAGAAGCATCAATTATTTGCCTCCCATACATGCCCAAACCAAGGATCCTACATTACTGGACCAGGGTCAGACCCAAGTATGTGCCCTGACTAGGAATTGAACCCACAACCTTTCAATTACAGGATGACTTTTCATCTGACAGAGACACACTAGACAGGGCTATAATATTACCTATTATACTATCAATTTTATTTATGTGCACTTTTATTCCACTAACTATTTCACTTAAAACTTTATTCTTTAAAACTATTTAAAAGAAAATTTTTGAGTTGAAAGTAAATAGAAACATAAAATGGTTTTTCCCAATGAGTTTTGCGTTTTTGACACTAGCTGAAGCTTGATCTTTAGCCCTAAAATATACAAACTCACATGCATACTATTTATGACATATTCATACAACTTTACATTTTCTTTAGTAGAGAATTTAAGGGCACAATCTGGAGTCAGGCTGCTAGGTTCAGAAAACATTTTGACTGTAGCACCTACTAGTGACATAACCTATGGCAAGTTACTGAATCATCTGTCAGTCTAGTGCCTATATCTTTGAAAAGAGTTAATAATAATAGTACTTTCTTCAATAAGTGTTATGCAGATTGAATGGTTTAATAAACATAAAGTATTTATGGCAGGTATTATCAGTTTGTTATTATCATTATTGATAATTATCATGTATTAATAAAAGATATCACCATAAACGTAGACCAGTAACCACTGATCCCTTCCTTCCTTAGTCACACCTCTATTTTATTCTATGTGGCAAAGTATGCTATTAAAAATATGTCCTGACTGGTGTGGCTAAGTTAGTTCAGTGTCATTACACAAAGCAAAAGGCCACAGGTTCAAATTCTGGTCAAGATGGGACACATGCCTGGTTGCAAGCCAGGTCCCCAGTTGAGGGCATGCAAGAGGCAACCACTCAATGTTTCTCTCACATGTGACTGTTTCTCTCCTTCCTCTTCTCCCTTCCTCCCTCTATCTAAAAATAAATAAATAAAATTAAATATATGTGTGTGTGTGTGTATACATACATATACATACATATATATATAGAGACAGACAGACAGACAGACAGACAGTCATTGGCTATCCTTGGGGTTACACATAAATATTTGGTAATGACCTGGCCAACGAAATGAAAACAGAAGACACCAGGTAGACCTGTCAGTTGTTATTATCATCTGCCTTGAAGCTAAATATATAATTTTTTAAAAACCCTGTAAGACTTGAAACCACAGAAATGTATAAAGCTAAAATTAATTCTCTGGCCACTCTATCTTTGTTGAATTGATATTTGAAAATTCAGATTGTGGCTTGTGAAAATGAAATTCTTCTTATGAGATTTGAAGATTGTG
The DNA here is from genome assembly GCA_004027475.1 of Anoura caudifer. Classification (NCBI taxonomy): domain Eukaryota; kingdom Metazoa; phylum Chordata; class Mammalia; order Chiroptera; family Phyllostomidae; genus Anoura; species Anoura caudifer. The sequence continues at coordinate 48,239 of PVKU01007341.1, forward strand.
TCTATAGAATATTTACAATAAAAAAAGTGCTCTTTCATTTTATATGTCGATACTACGTATGTTATTCAGGTTTCATTCACCTTAAAGTTTACTGCTTACTCTTTGAAAGTAAACCATTCTTGGTTTCCAAAAGCAAGAAATTCTCATTTTCCATGTTTATCAGTAAAACAGGATAAGCATCATGTATACTATAATTTTCTTGAGGTAAATATAAAACTTGTTTTTAATATATTATTTCCCTAGCATTTCATTATTTTTCCCAGACTGAGTAAATTCAGCTTTTCCTAAAGGCAATTTTACTCCAAATAAAAGGATATTATAATTTTAAAAATTCAAAAGAAAGAAAAAGAAGAGATAAAGACTTTTTAAAAATGTGTGTGGGAGAGCATACAGGGTGGAGTGGAATGAAGGGGGGAAATGGAACAACTGTAATAGCATAATTAATAAAATGTATTTTTAGAAAAGAAGAAATGCTTAGTGATTTTGGCTTTTACAAAAGATGTCTTATTTTAAACTCTAGTGTTTATTCGCTATTCTAGCAATTAGAGATAAAGTGGTAAGGAAACCACAGTCCCACCCTTATTTTGACATCTTTCTTATGTTAAAAAATTTTACTTTTTAAAATATTTTATTTATTTATTTATTTATTTATTTACTTATTGAAAGATGGAGAAACATCAGTAGGTTGCCTTTCACATATGCCCAACTGGGGACATGGCCCTGCATCCCAGGCATGTGCCCTGACTGGGAATCAAACCAGCAACCCTTCACTTTGGGGAATGATGTCCAACCCACTGAGCCACACTAGTCAAGATCAATTTCCTTTATTTTCAATAAAAACATTATCTTGTTTATGTAGCTCATTTCCCCCAATATAAAAAATCATGAAACTCAATAAATTAGTGTGATCTAGTTTAAAACAGTCTACTTTGTGGAAACAGTAAGGTGCTTTATAACTCATAATCCAAAATGAACTTAAATGAAAGGAATGGTATATATACCATCACAGAAGGGGAATTGGTAGGTATGCTTCATCCTGTAACTATTCTCTTTTGCTGCTTCATTTTTCTAGTATTTGGACATCGATTTCTGTCCTTCTAATATCCACCAGAGTGTCTACATCTGGTATAAATCATCAGCCTTGGTTTTGGCAGGTGCAATGCCAGATGATTGCTCCCAAGGCACTTGGCCACCATTCCTGTTGACTAGGTCTTCACTTTCTATGTAGCTGGCACTGTAGATCCTGTGAAGCCTGGCAATTATTCCAATTTAATCCATTTGAAGCTACTTTTCTTCTAAAATAGCTTATAAGTGTATGCTCAGACCTCCTAGAATTTTATTTTTAATTTATAAAGAGAGATTTTGGAGTAGAGAAATCCCTTTCCTCTCTCACCAAGCTTAGTTATCAAGGTTGTGATGTCACTAAGAACTCAAAATCAGCTTTAAATCTCAGAGCTAAACAACAATGCATTTGTTTTGGGCATCATTTTCTTAATATACTATATGAGGAAGGTGTGAAGTTCTATTATTTAAGGGGAATTAAATATAAATCATTTTAATAATTTAAAAATATTTCCCCAATGTAATCATTTGATAACATTAATTCCCACTAATAATATATGCTGCTAATATTTTTGAGCATTTGTTCTGTGCCAAACACTGCTTTATAAATGTCAATTTAATTAAACTTCCCCACAGCTTTATGATCATTATCATTCCTACTTTATAGATGAGGAAACTGAAGCACAGATGAATTCATTGTCCAAATTTACACAGATAATGTTCAGGGCCACTTTGGCTCCAGGCCATGTGATCAAATGAATACGTCCCATAGATATAAATCCTATCTATAGGCTGCTGGGTTCTAAAATTTACATATCTTGCCTTAAAGTCTTCACTAAACTTCAGGCTTGAATATTGAGTGGTAGTTTAATTTTCACTTGGATCTGTAAGAGTCATCTCTAAAGTAGCAAATCTATGCACCACCTCCTACTGCTCACACCTGTTTTTTTTCCTATTGTCTTTCCTGTTCCAGTAAACAGCCTCATCATTTTTCCAATTGTTCAAACCAAAATAATAGGATCACTTTTGAATCTTCTTTTTCTTACACTCCAGGTGCAATCTTCCCGTTGACTCTGTCTTGAAACTATATTCAGAATCCAACCACGTCTTAACACCTCCATTGCTACCAACTGGTCCAACACACCATCATCACTCTCCTGGATTGTTGAAAAGCATCCTAGCTGCACCTTCTGTTTCCACTCTGCCCCTATAGTCTATTATCAACATAGCAGCCACAAAAATCATTTAAAACATAATTCAGATAATTATATTCTTTTGCTTAAAACTTTCCTATACACTTCCATATCACTCAGAAAAAAATGCAAAACTCCTTGCAATTGATTGTGTGGCACTACATGACCTGGCCCCACTGCTCCCCCTCTTACCTCCTTTTCTACCATTCTCCTCATTCACTCAGCATCTCACTCATTACCTCCTCTTCCATCAGCACCATACCCCTTGACTTCCTTGCTGTTACTCAGATGCACTAAGTAGGCCTCTGTCTCTGGGCCACTGTATGTATTCTTCCCTGAGCCTGAGAGATTCTTTCCAAGTATCTGCTACCTTCCTTACTTCTTTCAGGTCACCTAACTCAAGAGGCTTTCCTGACCACTTTATACGACACAGCAATTCACCCCATCCCCTCCATGCCTCAGTTCTTTCTACCTCCCTTTCTCTGTCTTGTTGTTTTGGTTTTTGGGTTTTGTTTTTTTTTGTTTGTTTGTTTGTTTTTTTTGTCCTGTTACTTGTTACCATCTAACATATCATATCTGTTCATGGTGGGCCTCCTCATACTAGAATGTAAGCAGGAAATGTATTTGTCTTAAACATGGCCATATCTAAGTGCCTGAAGTTTACCCCACACATGGTAAGTATTCAAAAAATATTTGTTAAATAAATTAATGATACACACAGTTGTACAGATGACTTAGAATTTCACAAGTGTTTTTACATGCTCTGTCTTTACATGCTCTATTTTTTCTGCAACAATGTCTTTTCCCATTTCTTTCACCTAGCAAACTCCTGCTTATACTTCAAAACTCATTTTCAGAATTGTGCTCTCTAGGAAATCTTGTCTGTATCTATCAAATACTCTTCCATAATACTTATCATCTTCCACACCTTTGTTGATTCACTTGAGGGTGTCTCTGCTAGACTACAGTTTTCTTAAAGGCAGGAATCCTGTTTTATATAGCTTTGCACCCCTATAATTAACACAGTTCAAGAGACCCAGTAAATACTCAAACATATTTCTTGACTGAATGTGTGTGTTCCCAAGAGTTAGAGACAGGAGATACATCGCTCAGAGACCCTTCCTCTGAGCACAAGTAAGGCTTTCTGAGAATGAAAACATTTGTGGAAATCCACAGCCAGAGAATTCAGCCAGAGAAGCAACCAAACCACAGCACAGCTGACTCTATGACTTTGAAAACTCCCTGACCCACCTAAATTCTGAATTCATCCTGTTCCTGTGAAAATCTGCTCCAGGTTTCCATTTGGTTTTGTTTTATTTTGTTCTCCAAACAACAGTGTTTTCTTGTCTGTATGAAAATTCTTTTTTCAGGGATAATTGACTTGACTTCTTTTCTTCTCGCTCATGCAAACAAGTATAGAATACTCCAAATTCTAGTTTCCCTGACTGCCTGCCAGTCTTGGTGTATAAGGGATAACAATAGCTCTAACCCTATTCACAGATTTAATATCTATAGGTTTCCCACAGTCACACATATTATCTCTTTAGAAGAGTTCTTCAAAGATCTAGTTGTTTTCTTACTGGAAAGTCAAGAACAATTCTAACTCACTGGAAACCCGTGGCTGTTTGTGTAACTGATTATATGGTGCTTGTTTATGGTGATATCATAGGACAAAAGCAAGTATAGCGCATACTAGGAACTGAATGAATAACTTCACAAACACACTAATTGGGTAACTCCATACTCATAGTTTCCTAACTGGCCATGAGAAGATGATGTCTCATTTGCCAAAAGAACTTTCTTACCAGAGGAGAATTTCACAGAAAAATTTAAAGTCATGCCACTATTTTCTTAACTAAATTTTGTTCTACCTATTATTTTCTGTATGATTGTTAGCATTTACCTTTTATAATTTTTATCTATAAAATTAAAAAGTTGAAGCAAATGACCTTTAATACTTCCCATTATCAAAGGTTCTGCAATGCAATGAAAAGTAATAGCCATAATCAATAACCATAGACTATAGATTGGGAATATATAGTAACATTGTGTTGTACTTTTTCAGCTAACATTAACTTGGAACCTTTGAGGCTCTCTTTTGGTTAGCTGGGAAAAAATGATGGCTGCCCAGTAATTGTTTTTCATAATTTTTTTGATTATGGATTTATTTTTGTCAATTGGAATAATCATGTCTAGTGAAATATTTTATGTCTGGTAACACAATAAAATATTTGATTAAATATATATGACATCAAAATCATGTACACACAAAACACATAATTTTGAGAATTCAAGCAATATCAAGAGATACACAGAATTTCAAGAGTAAAAAAATCACCTTTTTAAAATCCCAGATCCTTTGGAGAACAATAGTCAAAAAAAAATCAGGCCAGAATAACAAGGCAAGCACTTCCTTGGAAGAACTAGCTTATTTATTTAAACAGGGACAAAAGGAAAACATAGCAAACACTCTTTCTGCCTTAGGTCACAGCATGTGGCTTATCACCCAATCAAAGAAAAGAATTTGACAGAATCCACAGGTAAGTCATAATGGAAATAATTTTCATGATTTAGCTGACAGGTCCTTGAATATTTTCATTGTAGATAAAGTAGAATGGAGAGATATGTCACACTGCCTAGCATGCTCACAGTCTGATTTTATTCCATAGCTTTATTTTTTCCCTAGTTTTCTCCTTTCTTATTTAATTTTGTTCCCATTGGAACTGAACAATAAATCACTTGGTTTGCTTCTCAAAAGACCATGATAGGACTGGAATAAAATAGAACAGAAGACTCATATTAATTTCCCTATGTCTGTGACTGAGAAACATTTGAAGCCAGGGAATACTGTATCTTTATGTAAGATTTTACCAGGTTCTGTGATTTTGTGGTGACAGTCACCTCAGATACTTCACAGAGTCATCTCTGTCACCAGCGGTGTCATTGAGCAACACACCTAACGTCTCTGAGCTTTATTTTCATTATGTGAGAAATGGGGATAAAAAATGTATTCTTTCTGCAAATGTATTAGGATTAAATAAGATAATGTCTACAAAGCACTTAATAAACTGTGTTGCTTATACCCTTTCAACAAATATTTACTGAGTTCTTACTATGATCTAGGCTCTAACCTGTAGTAAGCACTTTATAAATACTAGTCATTATATATTTATTATCAGCAGCATCATTAACCCATCAGTACCCATAGAGAACATTCCAAACAATTATCCTTGCGATTTCAGGAGTTCTTTTGTTGGCAGATGAAGAGTGGTAAGCAAAAAGTTACTTCTACTCTGCATAAATGAGAATGGCTCAGAGGATGAATTTATGTTGGTGCACCTTCTGGAACTTTTTGCTAAAATTTCTTGGATTAGTTCTGATTTTGAAAGCAAAAACAGAGGTTTAGTGCTCCATAATCAATATGCATTAATTTGATAGGTTACACTTTTGTTATATTTTGCTATGAGAGAAACAAAGAAACAAACAAACAAAAACAGACAACACAGTTTGTCCTCAAAGAAGGTGCTATAGCCCTGGCTGAATATGTCAACTGATTGGAATGCTATCACATACCACAAAAGATTTCCAGTTGTATTCCTGGATGTGGCATGTATAGAAGGCAACCAATTGATGTCTCTTTGTATGTCTGTCTCTTTTTCTCTCTCTCTCCCTCCCTCTCCCCCCTCTATAAAAAATCAATAAGCATATTTTCTGGTGAGGGTTTTACATTTTAATTATATTTTACTGATTATGCTATTACAGTGGTCCTGATTTTCCCCCTTTGCCCCCTCCACCCAGCACCCCCCACTCCCTCAGGCAATCCCCACACAATTGTTCCTGTCCATGGGTCGTATATGTTAGTTCTTTAGCTACTCCATTTTCTATACTGTACTTTTACATCAGCATGGCTATTCTGTAGCTACCTATTTGTATTTCTTAATCCACTCGCCTCTTTACACATTCCCCCACACTCCCCCATCTGACAATGATCAAAATGCTCTCTGTATCCATGATTTTGTCTCTATTTTGGTTTGCTTGGTTTGTTTTTTAGATTCAATTGTTGAGAGGTATGTATTTTCTGCCATTTTACTGTTCATAATTTTGATCTTCTTTTTCTTAAATAAGTCCCTTTAACATTTCATAAAATAATGGTTTGGTGATGATGAACTCCTTTAGTTTTTTCTTGTCTAGGAAGATGTTTATCTGCTCTTCAATTCTCAATGATAGCTTTGGTAGGTAGAGTAATTTTGTCTACTTTGTCCCTGATTTTCATGACTTTGAATATTGCTTGCCAATCCCTTCTAGCCTGCAAAGTTTCTTTTGAAAAATTGGCTGACAGCCTTATGGGAACTCTCCTGTAGGTAATTAACTTCTTTTCTCTTGCTGCTTTTAAGATTCTCTTTTTATATTTAACCTTTGGCATTTTAATTATGATGTGTCTTGGAGTTACATCCATCTTGCTTGGGATTCTCTGTGCTTCCTGGATTTGCATGTCTATTTCCTTCACCAAATTAGAGAATTTTTCTTTCATTATTTTGTCCAATAGATTTCTGATTTCTTGCTCTTTCTATTCTCCTTCTGGCACCCCTACGATGTGAATGTTGAAATGCTTGAAGTTGTCATTGATGCTGTTTACACTATCCTTGTTCTTTTGGATTCTTTTTTCTTCTTGTTCTGATTGATTGTTTTTTGTTTCTTATGTTCCAAATCATTGATTTGACTCTCAGCTACTTCCACTCTACTGTGGTTTCCCTGTAAATTGTCCTTTATTTCAATTGGTGTAACCTTTTTCTGATTTGATCACTTTTTTTTTTTTTTTTTGGCTGCTGAGGTCCTCACTAAGTTCCTTGAACGTCCTTATAAACAGTGTTTTGAACTCTGCATCTGACAGAGAGCTCTGTCAGAGTGAATCTGACAGATTGCTTAATTCCATTTCATTTAACTATTTTTCTAGAGTTTTCGATCTATTCTTTCATTTGGGCCATGTTTCTTGGTTTCCTCGTTTGGTAGCCTCCCTGCGTTTGTTTCCATGGGTTAGGTAGAGCTGCTTTGACTCCCTGTCTTAGTAGCATGGCCTAATGTAGTAGGTGTCCTGTAGGGTCCAGTGGCACAGACTCCCCTATCACCCAAGCTGGGTAATTGAGATACGCCCTTTGTGTGGGCTGAGTACATACTCCTCTAATGGTTGAGCCCTTGATTGCTGTTGGCAGATCAATGGGAGGGATTTACCCAGACTAGTCAGTTGCCAGGATCGGCTGTGACCACTGACCACCAACCTCCACCCTCCATGGAGGATCAGCTGTGCAGGGGGTGGGTGGTGGTGCATGATCGTGGTCTGTAGCTGTCCACTGGGTGTGCTGGCCCTGGGATATACGAGGTGGTGGAGGCTAAGGTCAGCCCCCATCTGTGTTTTGCCTGGGACTACCCTGTGTGAGCTGTAAAGCAATCTGAGATGGCTGCTACTTGTGATGGGCTTAGAGTTTCCCAGGTGAAACCAAACTGAATATAGGCTGGCTGCTGTTAGTGATGTGCCTGGGGATCACCGAGGCCAGCCATTGCTTGTTTGAGAGGATTTAGGAAGTTGTGAAGCATTAGCTAAGACTAGCCATTCACATGGAAAAGCAGCTAGGGTGGGCCCATAAATTGGGTAGAGCAGAGTCTCTGGAATCTCCAACGCAAGTCAAAGAGTGTTAGCCAGGTTGATGTTAGTGATGGTGCCATAAAGTCTCAGACATGGCACCAGCTTATGGTTTCTGTGAGGGGAGGGTTTAGAAAAGGACAATGGCTTCTGCTTGCCTTGATGCCAGACACTTCAGTTCCTCCCTATATACCACTGGTGCCTTTCAAGCTGCTACCCCAGTGCTGGAGCTCAGAGGGAGTGTGAGTAGGTGAGTCTGTGTGTGGGTTCTTTAAGAGGAACTGCTTGGGGAACCTGCAGTTTCTTTCACTGACTCAATCCCTGCTGGTTTTTGCAGCCAGAAATTGTGGGGACTTATTTTCCTGGCACTGGAACCCTGGGATGGGGGTGCTGGTATGGGGCTGGGACTCCTTGCTCCTGAGATATTCTTCACAAATTTTTATCCACCACCTGTGGGTGAAGGACTGCCCTGTTCCAAGTCTGTGTCCCTCCTACCAGTCTGGATGGATGTGGTTTCTTTAATTCTGTAATTGTCAGACTTCCATTCAATTCAACTTCTGATGTTCTGAGTGATGACTGTTCTATATTTTACTTGTAATTTTGATGTGATTGTGCAAAGAGGCCAGCTATGTCTGCCCACGCTGCCATCTTGACTGGAAATCTTGGTTGAGGATTAAAATAAAAAAAAAAAAGAGGACACGTTAAATCTAGCAAGGGAGAAGAAACAGGTGTATAAGAACCAGAGTGCATGATAAATGCTTCATTGATGGTACAAAGTACTAAAGAAGAAAGTTATGTAATGGTGTATACTAAAAAAAGTCTTATAATAGCTTTAGTCTCTATGACTCCAATCTAAATTTGATGCCTAGTACTTAACCCCCTTTCCTCTCACACAATGTAACATCATAAATCAAATCAGTTCTTCCAAACAAAATTCCCAAGGAGCAAATAGAGAATCTCAAAACTGCCATTCTTAGAAGCTCCTGGCATTTAGATACTATATTACTTTTCTTTTTAAAATGATTGTGAAGTCTCCATTTTAGTGAATTTCTTTGGTTCTGCTCCTCTTTCTTTGTAACAAAAGGATAGTTATTTTGAGTCAATCCCTTGATGCCAAGTGAAAAGAGAACAATCTTGTATAGGAGAATTAGACACATTTAGAAGCTAAATATGGCACTCCTGTTAAGCATTTTCTTGGAAAATTTCAAGGCAAAGGAATTCATAAGGAAATTGAAGTTGGGAAGAGAATAACAAGAATCTAAAAGTCAGAGAATAGAATGAGAGGATTAATTACAAGTGCAAGTATAGAATCAGATAATTGAGGCAAAATATACGCAGTGGTTTAAGTTTTTCAGAAGTTACTACAATACATATATAAATTAAAAGTGTTATTAGCTAACACAGAACCTTACCAATATAACTAACACCTGAGAGGAAGTACCAGAAAAGATCATAATGTAACATCAATTCATTTAAATTCAAGATGTGAAATCATATAGAAAAAGCATTCAAAATACCCCATTCAAATACACAAGTTATTTGCCCCACCTGCATTTAAGCTCAGATCACAGGTTAGATGTCATTGGAACAGGTTACTTTGCCTAGGTCCAAACTACACTAGACCTATAGGCACCACATTTGAGGAAAGTTAACTACAGTTACTTCTCAACTCCTATGTAGCTAGAAAATATAAATTAAATCATGTTCAGAGGGTTTAGGATATTTCTTCCATAAAATGTTTGTAAACAATAATGTAGAATTTAAAGTTCTATGAAGTACTTCCATAAATAAATTCATTCTGGCTATGTCAGAATCTATTATTCCTGAAGATATAATCGTATTTCTCGTTTATAATCTTGGGACTAAATCCCAGGTCCCTCATTTGCTCCTTCTACAGTCATTCTCAGTCTCTTTCCCTCTGTAAATTCTCTTGTAATCTCATGCTATTTTCTGGTAGTATAGCACCCACACAGGTTCCACTTCTAAACAAAATTTAACTGTGTATATGCCACTGTCTCCTCAATTTATTCCCTTGGATGTTTTACAGACACTTCATGCCCAACATTCCCCAAACTGAGTTCGTGAGCTTGATTCCCAAGCTTGATCCTCCCCCACTTCTCCTCATTTTACAAAGATCCACCATCATGCGCTTATCTTCTGAGCATAATTTTAGCAGTGAGCTATCTTTGACTCCCTCTCTACAAAACCATCCTACTTCCTGCTTCATCTAACAAGTAACCAAATCCATGCATTCTACTCTCTAAAAGTTTTTATGTGTCTATAACCTTAATGATAATGAGAGCAAATACTCATATAGTATTTATACTGTGACAAGCCCTGTCCTATTATATATTAACTCATCTAGCCTGTCAATAACTTTATGAATAAGCATTGTTGTTGTTACTATTCCTATTTTACTGGAAGGAACATTAAGGCAGAAAGAAATTAAATAATTTGCCCAAGGTAACCTAACTGGTCCAATGAAAATAGGATATGAACCCAGTCTGGCACCAGGTTTATGCTCTTATCTACTACACTAGTGATACCCTCACCAGAGTTGAACATGAAATTCCCAACAAGCTAGTAGAGGACTTGAAAAAAGCCGTGGAAGCTGCTGTTGCTCAGATGTTGTGAAGCTTTTATTTTAGTGAATTTCTTACCTAGACTAGTCAATAGTGTCCTAACTTGTCTACTCTTCTTAAACTCTTTGTATTTTATAGTCATCCTATATCCACTTTTCATTATAATCAGAGTAAGCATTTAGAAATTAAACTCTAAACATGTAGCACTCTAGTAAATTTTAAAAATCCTTCAATATCTTCCAATTGCACTGACAAACAAGGTAAAAATCCTTAGCCTGATTTATGTGATTCAGCCCCTGAAACTTTGTCAGGCTTATCTACACTCTCTGGCTGACTACACTATGATTTTGTACCAATTTCTTGAATACAATGTTTTGTTTTGTTTTTTCTACCTCCAGGTCTTAAGAATGCTGCCCAAATCTCAGTTTAGTTAAATCCTACTCACCCTTAGATCAGCATTCAAAAATCATCTAAGACAAGCTATTCCTGATATCCCATATACATGATCTGATGGAACCATTTAGCATTTATATCAACTTTAATTAATCAAATATTCATTTAACATTAGTCTTTCACACTAAACTGTAAGTTTTATGAAGACAAAAACTCCATGTCCATCTTGCTTTCTGAGGGATCATCAGTATTAAACACAATATCTGGCTCTTAGTAAGCACTTGATAAGTATTATTGTAATGATTAAATGAGTAAAATACTTTCATTTGTGTGCTGATTAGAAATGTGAACTACAATATATTCACATAGAAGCTATAGAAATTTTAAGAAAATAAAAATTACTCCTTCCTCTCTATCCAACAAGTGATCATGGCTATTAACATATAGTGATTTTTTTGTATTTTTTAACATAATGAATTGTATTTTTTGGTGTATTTTACATGCACATAAAAAAACACAGGTTCATATCTTATGATTTTACATTCCATATAGGTATAGCTTAATATGATTTAGTTCTGATGGCTAAATTCTACCCTATTTTCTCTTTTTCTGTTCTCTCATGAAGCCAGGAAATACCTATTGCCATATTTAAGTTATAATCAGCAGATGATTATCAAAGTTTCAGTTTGTATAAGGCACTATATAAGAAATTCAAGTTATGAAATGTATAAATTAAATAACTGCTGTTCATAGACATCATATGGAATACACTGTCTGATGCATTATTTGATGAAACATAATATTCAAAATTGTGATTGATCTGAAAAACTATCAACCTACAAGGCTTCTGTTCTGTAAGCTTTCATAGTCCAATCAGCAAGATGAAATACATAAATCGAAAGACTAATAAAAATATAATATTCTATTGTAAGTGACAAAATTGGTAACTTGAGCCACTGGAATTTACATGTTTGTGGTACTGGGATAGGCTGGGATATCAGGGCAGGCTTCAATGATGAGGAAGAACAAGAGATTCTGCAACAGTATTCAGAATGTTAGTGAGTTAGATGCAGATGGTTTGTATGCTTTATCAATCCCTCTTTCAATATTCCCTTAGTGTGAAGTATTATAATTCCTCAAAAATCTCATTTTTAACTTAATTTTGCATTATTTTCCTTTATACTGTTATTTCCTAAGGTTACCAAGGAATACTAGCTGCACATGATGTTTCATACACAAACACACACCCACATGTTCATCCTGGGTCAAACACATTGTGACTTAGTTCTGCTTTCCGGTAACCATACAATTCATCACCCAATTCAGAGTTCCAACAAGTCTCAGAGAAAATTAAATAAACCTTTTATTTTTATTTACCTGGTGAATCCCACACTTTTTAAAGCATGAACTTCATTTTTAATGAGGTAGCTAGTAATACCTACAAAAAAGGGATCCCATAGAACACATTGTGGGAAATGATGCAAAAACAACTAAACATCTAGTGAACACATACTTCACAGGTTGATGCTCAGAAATTTAACTGGTGACACCTCCACAAGTATGTACTTTCAGTCTATCTATTTTATCAGCTCTATAATATAACATTGTCTTCTAAAAAATAGCCCTAGTAATTTATGTCATTGTTTTTTCCACATTATCTTTTTGTTTCCAACCTCTGACTTCAATCATGTTTCTTCTTTAGCCACTCCAAAATGCCAATATAACACTTGATGATTCAAGCCATACCATCCATCTTAGTAGTTTATCACAGAGAGATTTGTAACTAACTTTTAGTTCTTTCAAAGTTTTATGTCTAGTTATTCCATACCATATAATATCTGAATTTTACCCTTCCTTATATGTTTTTTTTCCAAAATATTTAATCAGAAGGATTTACTTTTTTTTGTCAGTGCTACAGAATATTCTCACAAAAGGAAAAAAGATTAGAGGACAAAATTCCATTTCTCTGGTATATTGGTGTTATAAACTAAGTAGTTTCAGGTCTGAGATATTAGGTTAACACTGTGACATAGAGCAAAGAGGAGAAATAAAAGACCATAAATAGGAAGGGAAAGAAAATTTCAATCCAGAATGGGGTTAATAAGGTCTTCAAAAAGTAGAATGACAAAACATATAGAAAAAATAGACAAAGGTATGAAACTCTAAATGCTGGCTTCATTTTCTGCTTCATGAATTTCATCTCACTATTCAAGAGCCAGCTCAAATACAACATCTCTAAACTTGTAATCATGAAGCATCCTCTACACCTCCCCCACTTCGTGGTCCAGCAATAATTCTCTCTCTTTCATCTGCCTTCTAAGGCATTTCGTGAATTTTGCACCTACTTTTTCATTAGAGTGCGTTTCAGGTTGCATTGTATATGGTGAGGTGTTGCTCACTTTCCTGGCCCCACTAGAAGACTAACTTCCTCTCCCCAGTTCCAGGGCAGGCTTGCAGAGTGCAAAACGCTGGGATTCAGAATACAAGGAAACCAAAGTTAAATTATAGCTCTGTGACTTACTAATTGCAAGATCTTCTCTTACTAACCTCAAATGTACAGTGGAGGTTATAACTTCCCTCAGAATTAAGGGTAGAATTAAATGGGATAGCTTTCATAAGGTTTTTGATATATATTAACTTTTTCATAGTAGATTTATTATCAGTTCTATCTCAAATAGAAGGGAGGAAGGGAGAGGAGGGGAGGAGAGGGGAGAGGAGGAAAGGAAGGAAAATTTGGTCCCAATGCCAATTATTCAGTTCAGGGCTCCATTCTTCCATGAGGTTTGGCTACTAGGTAGGAAGAGGCACCTAGATATAAACCTCAACCTGCATTATAAATCCAAGATCTTCCTGGTAAATGTGGGGTACAGGGAAGTACTGAAAATTAGAAGTCAATATTCAATTCTTGTTGGTGGTGAAAGAAAATGAGAAGAGTAACACAGAAGTCTGGCTGTGCAGTCTGGCTTCCAGATTCTGAGTATATGAATTAATTGCAAGGTGGTGGGGTGTGGTTAAGTTATAAATATGTCTATCCAGATGGGCTTGGAAACCAAGGTCTGTTTCAGCTTGTATCTGGGAGCAGTTGGTAGATACAGTTGCAACATGGATGTGGGGGGTCTGACGTTGGAGAAACAAGATAAAGGCTGAAAACAGAGGACTCTCTACCAGAACCAATCATTGTGAAGTCCAAGAATTCCTGGCATGGAGTCATAATGTATGAAAGAGTTCCATTTTGAAGATTAAACACCATAAAATCTTTCTGGTCACCCCTGAATCCTCAGGAGGAGTCAGAGATCTATCTTCCAGACTGGACTGGGAGCCCATTCAAGCATCAAAGAGTTTTCTGTGTTCACCGTGATATCAAATTAGAACCAAATAGGGTTATTATAAATGACCCAGTCTTTCCTATATTGGTCTGGGGTTAAACCAACAGACACTCCCATACAGTGCTACCAGGTAGCAAGGAACATTTATCCTTTCTGCAGCCCTAACAAGTACCAGGGAATTTGGCACAGCCTTGGTGAAAGTTTCTTGCTGCTTCTCCCAAGAGGAGTTGAGTAATGATGTCCAACAGCACATGTGGGAAGAAGCGTTTGGAAGGGAAATGGTAGCAAACAGCTGAAGGAAAAGTACTGATGAAATGGGGGGGAAAAGAGATGAAGAAAACAAAATAAACTAACAAAGAAAATAGAAACAGACTCATAGATACAGACAATGGACTGACAGATTTCAGATAGGAGGGGGCTTGGGTTGGGGGCTGGGGGAAAAGGTGAAGGAACTAAGCAACAACAACAACAGCAGAAACAACAAAATAAAAAACACTTCGTAGATACAGATAACAGTATGGCGATTACCAGAAGGATAGGAGAGTAGAAGGAGGTAGAAGAGGGTAAAGGGGGAATAAATGGTGCTAGAAGGAGATTTGACTTCACATGGTTAACACCCAATACAATATACGGGTCACGTGCTATAGAATTGTACACTTGAAACCTACATAATTTTATTAACTAATGTTACCCCAATAAATTCAATAAAGAAGAACCTCTCCCAAAAAAGAAGTAAGAAGCAAGAAGAAACTGTAATTTTCCTGAATTTTCAATGATAATTGCATAAAAATATTTTAATGCCTTTGAAGCATCATCCTTAATTTGAGGTCATGAAATAAAATTAACCAGCTTCCTCAAACTGCAACTGAATATGTGATCAACTGCTCACTGCCCCAGTGGCTGGGAAGAGGGGGATGAAAATGCCATGGAATTAGGGGTGAAAGAGGACAATAGCCCCCCTCCTCTTTTTTTTTTTTTCCTTTTGCGTGTGGCTTAGTCACCATAGAGAACTTTTCACTGCTGTTCCTTTTTACAAAAACTTCCAGGGAACAACTCTCTGCAGCTACATTAATGGTTTTTGCCTAAAGGGACATTTCAGACGATGTCCTCAATGATTCTGTGCTTGAAAGTGTTAGGCATGTATGAATCTTGTGATACAATCTTAATTAGTATTGTATTTAGAGTCATATTCAAACCGTACCAGATAATCATTTCCATTACCTTGTATTTAATATGAGGAATCAAGTTTATGCCAATTGTACTGGGAGTATTACATACAAACACAAGATCTTATTCGTGTCTTTTTTTTCTACCATTGCCAGGCTTCTTTCCCCTTAATCCCTTTCCGAAACAGGATTATTATGTGTATTCAGAGGGCAGCAAGACATATGTGCCAGCAATTTTGGGGAGGAAATGGGTGACAGCAGGAAATAGAGACCATATTTTCAAAATATATGTCTAGCTCAACTTCTCCCTAGTGAAAGACACGTTCTCTTTCAGGTGGCAGTTGCCTCCAATGCAACGCCTTGTTTTCACAAGTCCTATTCAGCCCAGCAATCTATAAAAATAAGGGACATAGCTCTTCTTGAAATTTTGAAGTACTTTACATAAAGAAATTTAATAAGGCTAGAAAAGAAATAATCGCTTCTATCTTGAGATGATGTAAAACGTTTATACTGCCTACGATAATCTACTCAGTATTTCCATGGCTTAAAAATCACATATAACTTGTAAGTGGCCACTAGCTCTGTGGGGTTTATTTGTGTATTAATACATTGTTTTCCTTTTAAATCAAGGAAAAACTAGATTCAAGGGATGTATCTTCTTGCTGTGGGGACTGATGCGAAAAAGAAGCCAGTGATGCCCCTCTGTGGCAAAAGCTCAGCATAGCCAGCTTCCTTTCATAGCGCAAAAAAGCAAAGCACCTGATCTCTCCATTTAAGAATTAAGTCTTCTGAAACTGAATGGCCCAAATACAAGCAATCTGCTGTAATTCCAGGAACACAAAAGATCAATAAGAATGTAAATAAATCGAGCCAGTGCGTAAAGCTTATACATATTGAGAAAATGCTAAAGGTGGCAGAATTTTAAAAACATCACTTTGAATATAAAGAATGGCTAACTCATTACCTACAGAAACTCATATTCTTGAACATAAAAAATATTTAAAGGGACATTGATAATGTACACAATGAGAAAAATTAAATTTATATCCCTTCTTTATTCAGTTCTTGAAAACTTAAATACTAAATACATAACTAAAAAGAAATAGTAGAGCAAGATATTACCTTGGAAACATTCTTGAGGTAGTCTCATAAAGTCAGATTTATTAGGGAATATATGGAGACAACTCCAAACAGCCCATTAATTAGGATACACTAGTCTTAATCATGTTGTACACTCATCTTTTCCTTTTAAGTGGTATCCCTTGAAGAAGGAAGGAAGGAATGGAGAAAGAGATGAGCAGAAAAGAGGGAAGGAGAAAGAGAAAAGAAAGAGTAGGAAGGGAGAATTATAAGCTGGCAGCATTAGGATCCCAATTTCTGGAATGTGTGCATTTCAAAATATGTAATAGGGCCCTGCATAAAGTGGGCACTTGAAAAAAAAAAAATTGCTAGTTTAAAAGAAATCCAAACAAATGCCGTCCCTCAATGGGCAGTTACCTATCTAGATAAAGCTCCAAGGATTTGATGACAAAAAGAAATACAGAACAACAGAAGTTGGAAAACAATGAGTCACCCTCCCAGGGAGGACACACACTGACCCTAATGTGGGGTAGGAGGTCCTCTATACGAGGTCCGCCTCTGCTCACGTCTGCAGTTTCCCAGCTCTCTGCTGTCAGAAGGAGAGTGGGATGCTGATGGGATACCAGCATCACATGCAGCAGCACTCGGACCCTCTGCTGTGGCAGGAGATGCCCTCAGCAGTCTAGCCCCTGCTCACTTCCACAGCCTCAGTTTCCCCCACTCCTGACCCTCATGAAACATTTCTTATGTGTCTATATTTCCTCCAAATGTAACATACCTTTCCATACTTTAGACCTCTGCTCATGAATTTCTTATCCCCTAATTTCTCTTGATTAATTGACAGTTCTCATTAAACACTCTCCTGAGGTGAACCAGCTTCCAATTAAACAGCTCACTCTCCAGACTAAACTGCAATACCCTTCCCTTTGTTCTCTGAGTATCACACAGTTGTCATTACACTCTGCATTGTAAAGATGCCCCTCTATTCAACAAATGTTCACATTACAAGGGCATTACTAGAAAAGAGATACAACAAAGGAGGGGAATGTCAACTTGACTCATTATCCCCATATCATGAGTGATTGTGCTCTCTCAATTTGGTTTTTAAAATTATTATTATTATTAATTTTATCCTCATTCAAGGACATGCTTATTGATTTTTTTAGAGAGAAAGCAAGGGAAAGAAAGAGGGAGAGAAACATCGATGTGAGAGAAACATCAATCAGTAGTCTTTGTATGTGTCTCTACCAGAGACCTCTCCTATGCACCCCAGCTGAGGGAGGACTGAACCTGCAACCCAGGCATGTTCCCTGAAAGGGAATTGAACCTGCAACATTTCTGTCTACGGGATGATGCTCCAGCCAAGTGAGCCGCACTGGCCAGGGTATGTGCTCTCCAATTTAGATGTGATTTTTGAATAATTTGTTGGTCTGTGACATGTGAATGATATTTGAAGCATTGTTCCATTATATATGTATTTATAATGAAATATAAAATCCCAAATACAAACATCTATATTTATACTTGTTATAGAATGGAAAAGAAGCAAGAAGGGTTAGGGTCAATCTAATCAATATTTACAGGTCTCACTGTGACAGGATAGTAAGAAGCAAGTGGGATAGGGAAGCTGAGACAAGAAAATTAAGGCTAAAGAGTCTGAGCAACTTACAGCCAGCTGGTAAATTGCAAGACCGTATCTCCCCTAACCAAGGACACTCGAGAGCAAATGGTTTGCACCTTTCCTCCTTAACCAAAGAATACATAGCTTAAATCTCCCTGGTCTGGGAAATAAAGAACAGAAGCCCAGTTAATGCCATTTACTCCAGCTAAAACCAAGGACACATGAAGTCGGGGGAACAAATAGCAAAAAATTCATTAAAAGCCAAAGAGACCCAAGTTAAAAGTAAAACTGTATAGCAAACCAAAAAATATTCCTAAATCCCCCTATTACATGCTCATTTTGACACATCAGCATATTAAAAATGCACCTGGAAAGTTGATGGATATTCTGATATTCAATGAGATTCTCATTGACCTAAAAAAGACAAAAAGTCCTCAGGACAAAGACTCAGTGTGGGCTCACTCTAAGGTGCACACATATCCCTTCCTGAGTATGAATTTTTTACTTCCTTCTAAACTGTGAGGATCTCCACCGACTTACAGCCAGGGAAGCAGCAGGCAGCAGAGGCAGTAGGACCCGGGCTTACCCTCTGATCCTGTCTCCAAGGCCCCCTTTTCTCTGACTCCCCAGTGAGCTACAGGCATCCCTGCCTTGGCTTACTTAAAGCAGAGCACTGCCTAGGTCTCTCCTGTTACTTTTTCTACTGAGCCCTTCCTTTGTTTCACTGTCTCCAGCTTTAATAAATATACTCTCAATATCACCGGGACTTGTGTTGTGAAATCTCTTCTACAATGAAGTCAAGAACCCACAAACTACAGGCTGGCCTGAAGCAGAACCATTCCTGGCTAATCCCTATCTGGTAATATCATAATAGCGATAGATATGAATATATAAGTCATTTTGAACAAATGAATTTATGTAAGTTATAGTCTCTCTGGAATATAACATTTTTGTAAGTAAAAATAAGAGCCTGTGTTGAAATATTCTATCTACTTTACTATTTCCTTTAGTAAATTGCACATTCTTTAATTCAAGACACATGTCTTCTTCTTCCTCCTATCTCAGTATTCAGCCCAATTCCTGGTATGCAGAAGCATCATTAACTATAAATGCTTTCATGGAATCCAAATTGGATCACATAAGATGAACTTAAATAGCTTTAAATGTCTTTCTCACAGCACCACAAATAAGTTTCCTGAAGAGATTTGTTCTCCCTGAGTTCAGATGTCCCATAGACATACAAATTAAACTAAGCTTTAAAATATTACAATGAAGTTAATTTAGTAGTACAGTGTTCTAATATTAATGCATATGTTTCTGCAAATATGAGTCCTGCCCCCCCACTGTAAAAGAAAGAACTAAAATCCCCAGCCTCCCTCATAGCCATATAGACACCTGTGGTCTCAGCTCTGACAGTCAGACAGTCCATGGGAGACTTCATTTATATGTGAGCCTCTAAGAGGCATCTGGATTTTAGAGACACCACTAGATGCAAGCTAAATTTCTGGTGCAAAATTGGCATATGGCTGGCATCACTAGTAGTTACAGAAAAATCAAATTCCTTAAATATAGTGCTTGATGCTGCCAACAGAACAGGCAAAGTTTTCCTCATCAAGCCCAGAAGAGTATGGGACACTGTTCATGAAGATTTGCTCTCAAATCTGTTCCTCCTGAACTCCCAACAATTTTGAAAACCTCTGGTATCTTTTTATACATTACCCTCAAAGTGTGGTCCACAATCAGCAGCATCAGTGATACCTGGAGACAGAAATTTAAACTATCAGGTCCCATTCTAGACCTAATGAATCAATTATCTGTGTTTAAACAACTTTTCACAGGTGATTTTAATGCATGTCCAAATTTGAGAACCACACCACTCATGAATTTCTATTCTGCTATTTGCAGTTAAAGGTGCTGGTTTGGCATAACTATCAATCACTATTGGCTGGCTTTGGCAGGAGACAGTTTTGCTGGGCTACCTAATTAATGCTTGTAATGTAACTAAGAGGTTATATAGGCAGATTCAAGATAAAAATATCTCTTACCCAGATATAAATAAAGACACATTTCTTTTCAATAACATTTATTCTAAATCTAGTCTGTCAAATGAACAATTTGTAGAAGGCAATATTTTTACAGTTTGTTTTTGTTTGATTTAATTACTCAAACTTTTAATGAAATTATTTTTTTAAATTTATTATTACTTACTGTCTAAAGCACTTGGCTTTGCCCGAATCTGGTAGGAATTATTTCATTCAGTCACAGTTTTATATTGTGAAATAGAATAAAAATTTGAAAAGTAAAAAGGGTAAGGTAATTTTGATAGTATCCTAAATTTCAAAATCTGAGTATGTTTTTTGGCTAATATGGGAAAGAGACAATTATGGAGTTGCATCCAAGGTGAAAGGAAAAGGAAGAGCCGTTTTGCCTTAAGGCATCTTCCCACTGCTTGTTGCTGTCTTAAATTCCCTTATAAATTATAAACTCTCAAGCTAGAAGAGATTTCACAAGTTATATCATTAAACCGTTTTTAAAAGTGCATTCACTCTATATCTCCAGCAATGGTTGTCCAGTCTAATCTAACACTTTCAACTGAGAGGAACAAATCGTCTTGCGGAGACTGACCCTCTTTGGAGAGATCTTGTTCTTAAAAAGTTATTTATATTGACATTCTGTCTTTCTATCTGAAACTTCTCATCAATCTGACTTTTCCATTCTAGTGATAACCAAAAATTTCTCAACAATAACAATTTGAATATTTTCAGATGATTCTTTTGTACACCCTATTCTTGCCTCGAGGCCGTACATAATCTATTCTCTGAACTTCAGGTCCTGAACTCTCTTTGTGCAACAGAGTTTGAAGTCTCTTTACATTGTCTCTTTGGAATGTGTTTGTCTAACTACCTCTTAGTGTATTATCACTGTGAAATCTAAGCAGGATTAAGAAAAATGGATGAGCGCCCATTTTCATTCTACATTCTGTTTATTTCAATGATGCATCCCTTAAGCCACATTTGCTTTGGGGACATCAATATCACGTTGTTGATCTCTAGAAATATGACTGTCATCGTATACCTCTAAGCATTTTCACACATTCTGCTCAGAAGCTACAACTTTTTTATCCTGTGCAAATGCAGCTATGTTTCTTTTCTTTTTTTTTTTTTTTGACCCAAGTATAGAACCTCACGTTTGTCCCTGTTAAATTTCATTATGTTTTATCAGCTCAAAATGTTTCAATCTGTCAAGATCTTTTGGGATCCTAATTCTGCCCTTCCACACATTTTTTATCCCTTCCAGCTTTGTCATCTGCAAGTTGATAAGATTTCCCCCTGTAGTTTCATCCAATTCACCAATTCTAAAATGAGTGAATGTGACAAGACTATGGACACAGCCTTGAGATCATCAATAGAAATTTACCTCCAGATGGATGTTTACCCATAAATCAGATCTTTTGGTTAATATTCTGTCAATTATTAGTTCACTTAATATAAGGATATTTGATTCATATTTATCCTTCTTATCCATGAAAATACATGATATGCTTTGCTAAATGAATTATTGAAATACAAATACTCCATGTCAAATGCCATATCACCAATCTAATAACTCTATCAAAGAAAGAGGTGAAATAAATCTGCTGCATTTGCTCATTGACCACGTGGTGATCCCCAGTGACTATCACTTCCCATCACTTACTTGCTAAGATTCTAGGATTAAAGGATTTCTTTCAGTTAAATTATTGAGTCTCATGATAAAAGTACATGAGCTGGAAAGAGATAAGCCAGTCAGTAAACTCTTTTTTAAAAGAATAATCTAAATAATTTTTCATCTTTTTAAACCAATAAAACTTATTTTAAGTAAATATATATGTATTTAAAAGTGCTACTGATTAAAATTAGGGTTTGGAGTGGAGGACCCCGAGTTTCACTGGTTTGAAGCCCTGGATTCCTGCAGCCATTCATTCGGCTTCCCTGGAGAATCCCAGGACATCTCGGAACACTGTTTTAAGCTCTTTATAGCCATTTTGTTAACATGAATTCATTTTTAAAATCACTTTTTCATAGGACAGCTAGCTGTGAGCAATCTCTTAAAACAAAAATACATTTTGATAAGACAGAAGAAAGAGAATATAGAATAGGATCTAAAAACAGGGATCATATCCAAAGTCTTCGGTCCTTTAAAGGACGAGGCAGGTAAGATGACTCTGAATTCTATGACTGACAAATAGCCAGCAGGCCAGTGTATCCCTTCATATTTTAGCCACAGGCTCGCCTCATAGATGCAGAAAGCAAACAGGTAATGCAAATTTTCACCTTGACACTTAAACAGAAGATTTCCAAGAGATTATAAATGAATTGGAACTGTTTGCCTATAACACAGTGTAGAATGTTAAAAAAATAATTATATATTTTTAGAATTCAAAGATATTCTTTCGCAACAGTTATGTAACTCTTTTATTCAATAAACATTTATTGAGGACCTACTATGTGTCAGGCACCCACTTAAGTATGATAACAGTATGGATGGATCTAGAAGGTATTATGCCAGGTGAAATAAGTCAGAGAAAGACAAATACATGATTTGACTTACATGTGAAATCTAAAGAACAAAGTTAGTAAACAAAACTAAAACAGATTCACAGACACAGAGAACAGACTGATAGTTTCCAGAGGGGAGGGGGCTTGGGGGACTGAGTGAAAAAGATGATATTATTATGAAATTCAAGTTGGTAGATACAAAATAATCATGGGATTTAAAGTACAGCATAGAAAATATAGTCAGTAATATTGTAATAAGTATGTAATATGTGTGGTATCAGGTGGGTACTGGAAATATTGGGGATACACCTTGTTAATTATATAATTGTCTAACCACTATGCTGTGTACCTGAAACTAATAATATAATATTGAGTGCAAACTATAATTGAAAAATAAAATTAAAAAAAATAATAACATTATCCATCATCACAAAACAGTGAGACATACATTAGGCAACTGAGACTCAAACAACTAAGTTATTTGCCTCATTTCACAAAACAGTAAGTGCAACCAGGATTCAAATCCAAAAAAATCTAAGCCCCAGCTCTGAAGAAGGTACTTGCATAATCAAAGAGATGATTATGTAAATAAAAAACTGCGTAGGTTATTGCATCTATAGATTTATATTGACAGCTCTTCTATTTTAACCAGGGCTTTCTTCACCATGCTGGAGAGAAGCATGGAAAACAGAAGAGAGAGCAGGCAGCAACCAGGAAATCCGTTCCCACACTTAAGAAAGGCAGGTGTCAGTTGCCATTCTATAAAGAACACAGAAAGTACATTTCCTTCACGTTCTATGTGTTTGAAGTACTGTCACCTAATAGGCAGTTGTACTGAAGTATGCTCATGACATCTGTTTTTAAAACGGCTTGCCAGAGAACTACTTTAGAGATTTCACTCTTAAACGTCTCCAAGGTGTCAGGTAATGCTGTGGTCCTGAAAATGCTAAAGAGACATTAAATCATGTTTATGTCAATGGAAGCACTTAAGGCCTTGTTTAATTTTTTTCATGGCAGCAAAGGGAAGAAACAGGACCTGTATTTGGCACCAGCACATCCTTGGCTTCCTTACTGTGCCAACAAGCCTGACTTGAAGCGTTTGTAGTGGCTTTCAGCTGCTGCAGACCACTTCTACGCAGCTCAGCAGATGGTTAGAGCAGTAGCTGAAGCAACAGAGGCCATTTTAAGCTCCAGGAAATGTAGCAGGTGCTGCAGTTTCCAAAAGATAATTACGCCTAATTTTGCCTTTCATCGTTTTCTTTTCTCTTGATGTGTGAGATATTCTCTCCCTATCTCTCACCTCTGTCTACACCTACAGAGGCAATGGTGGTAGAGTATGTCAATGAACTTGAGAAAAGTTTATGAATGTGCAACAATAATTGCAAAGCAATTAAGAGGACAGCTTCTGGGTATCCTATGCAGAAGGCTGTGTGTTAATACATTTTCTGCTAGAGGCTTATGGTATTCCCTCCTAGTAATGCATAGTTTGACCTTCCCATGAATCTAGAGTTTGATCTAGGAGGACTCTCATATAATTTGAGATCAGAGATATTTTAAAGAGTAAGTACAGTAAAGTTTGGGAAAGTAATTTTAAATGAATTAGAGATAGAATTAAGTTTATGTAACTAGTATTTAGGCCTCTTGAGTTGCTCCCTTTTCTGTATGTGCTATTGTGCTCAACCAAGAACTGTTTTGATAACACTCTTTCCACCTTCTTTTCATTCCACTCCTCCCCAGGATCCTCATGTACCTGCCCCTCAGTAATTTTAATATTGCACAGGGTTCTACCCTTGAGTCTCAAGTCTTGGCACCTTATGAATTCTCCCCACATGACTTCATCTAAACACCTGCTTCAACTACTATCCATATGCTGATGGTCTTGTTCCGGATTTACATATTTGGCCAACTCAGATCAATGAATCCCAAGTTTAACTAACACCTTGCCTGCCCCTCCCCACACACCAAATCTAACTTTGTTTCCAGATTCACTAAGTGAGAAGCACCACCCTCCACCTTGTCCTCTGAGCTGAAAATCTGGAAGTTAGACTATACGTCTCCTTCTCTTCACTCCATACCAAATATGTCATTAAGATTTGTCACTTCTACCATTGACTTTTCTCTGGGAAAATTTTTTTGTAGTTTTCATTTCTACTGCAGTTGCTGAGGTCTTCACCACTTATTAATTAGATTACCCTACTAGCTTCCCCACTTGACTCCCCTGTTAGCAGTTGACTTTTAATCTATTTTATCTAAAATGCAATCTAAACATGTTACTCCCCTACTTGTCTTTTACAGTATTATTAACACTCATAATCTAACCCCAGTCAACTTCTCTTCTATCTTTTCCTAATATTCATGAAGTACATATGTAAGCCACTAAACTATTCATAGTTTCCCTTAAGTTTTAACTTACCATGTACTCTCATGCTCTTTCTTCTATGTAGAAATAGGTATTTTTCTTCTATGTAGCCTACTACTCTGGAAATTCATCCATCATGGCCCTTAACTCTACATACTGAAAGAAGGCTGAGAGCAAATTGCTAAACTACATGGGTCTTGAGGGCAGACAAATCCTAGTTTAATTTTCAGTTGTGTCTCATACTATTTGTGTGATCTTGGCCAAGTATACTCACCCTCTGTGCCTTTTTGTTCCTCATCCACAAAGTGGAATTAATAATAGTTCCTATAGTTTTGGATTATTGTGCAACTGAAATGATATAATGTATAAAATGCTTGGAACAAAGCTTGGCATATTCAGAGTATACAGTGAAATATTGTTACTATTATTGTAATAATTGGTTTACTTTTTTACTTACTCCTTGAAGGCCAAGTGTATGACCTTCACCCCTATTCCACAGTGGCAACTCAACAATGTTTCTGTGAGTGGCTTAAAATGATTCTTTAAAAATACATAGTGAAACTTTTCAAGGACATTTAAGCTTTTTTTACAATAAATATTAGCTTCTTCAGTTTACCAATAACTACTTTGATAGTGGATTCCTAAAAATCCTGTGACATTTTTATACTTTTTCAAAAAAATATGCTCTCTGAGTAAAATTGGACTAAACAAAATGTCTAAATATTTCTTGAGCCCTCATAATTATTTTTTACTCTGTTATTGCCTATCAGTGTACCCTAGAGTTAATATATTTCCTAGAGTTAATATATTATGCCTTGTTTCATCATTTAGCTTATAATTAATTTTTAAGCATGTATCATGTGCTCTGTTTTCTAAACACCTTATATGCAAAATGGTTTTCCCTTCTTGCCAGTCTTTATGATATTACATAGATTAGATATTGCATAAGAGGATACACAAGAGTGGTAGTTGAGGGTGATGAATTCACTCTCTAAAGGAAGATGACCACACTCAACACCCAAAAACATAATGTAAGACTGCATAATATAGAAGCAGCAATTCACTACAAGGACATACAGTTAAAAATAAATAAAAAAAATTTAAAAAGAGTAAAAATAACATTAAGTGCCTAACAGACAAGCATATAGCAAGCAGTAAATGTTAACTGAATTGAAATCTAGAGCTCTCGCCACCTTGAATGATTATGTGAAAAGCCTATGTCCAAGTCTACGGCAACAACAGAGTTCATGCACATCGCAGGAATGCCATTTGCTTGTCTCTAAAGAACTTAGCTCAATTACTGAAGCCCATGGACTACCAAAGGTAGTCAACAGAATAAGTTTGTCTAATACTAGCCTTCAATGTATGTAGTTAAGGTGTTGGTGCTGAACAGATGGTGTTTATCACAACACATTAGCTGGAAAGGAAATAGGCCTTTCTGTTAGGGAGTTAGATTGGATTAATCACTGATATAAAGAACATTATAAGCAATACTCTATTAAAAAACAATCCATTGAGTAAAACATTCAGTTATGGCACAAATGCAGAGGTTCTATTATACTTTAAATTATGTAAGTTAATCAGGATGGATAGAAAAATATGTATTTCAGTTTTATTAAAAGAAAAATCAATAATATTTTAATAGATAATATAAACATCTATACATGAGCTAGATAATACTAATTTTCATAATCATCATTATCTTCATTTACCCACTACATATGTAAAGCCTCATCATCAAGAAAACAACCTTATGGCACACAATTAGAATGATTGACACTGATTCCGTGCATGACATTCAGGAGAGCTGATCAATCATATTTTATGGTTGCCCCAGTTCTTCATATTTTAATGCCTTTTTTGTCTTTGCCAAAGAGATTCCAACTGGAAAACTCAGTCATAATATTCAAATCAACTCTTACCTTCCCTAAAATTTCTCCTCTAACTAAAGCTGACCTAGTAGCTTGTTTTTCCTGTTTCTTTAGTAAGTTAGTGAAGCATTTTGCTTATATTTCAATTATAGTACTTATCACATTGTCTTATAACCTATTGATTGGTCTCTCAATCAAACTGGTTCACTCAGCTTTGTTTGCCTAATGTGCAACAAAATGCCAAACACACAATGGGCATGCAATTAACACTTTTGACTAAGTAATCAATAAGTAATTAGATTCTTATAATATACTTTTTTATTCTTGTTTATTCTATTACTGCTGTCCCAATTTTTTCCCTTTTCCCTCCTCTGCCCAGCCCACTGGCCCACTCCAAGTCAATCCCCACACTATTGTCCATATCCATGGGTCATTCATACATGTTCTTTGTCTAATCCCTTTCCCTTCTTTCCAACATTCCCCCTGCCCCTTCTTCCTCAGGCAGCTGTCAGTCTGTTTCATGTTTCCATGTCTCTGGTTCTGTTTTGCTCATTAGTTTATTTTGTTCATTAGATTCTTCCTATAAGTGAGATCATATGATATTTGTCTTTCACTGACTAGTTTATTTCACTTAGCATAATCCAGTTCCATCCATGCTCTCACAAAGGATAGGAATTCCTTCTTCTTTCTTATGACAGACTTTTGAAGGAGTAGTTTTAGGTTCACAGCAAAATTAATTGGACAGTACAGAGTTCTTGTATACTCTCTAACACCACACGTATACAACCTCCCACACTATCAACATCCTACACACCACAGTGGTACATCTGTTACAATCAGTGTGTCTACATTAACACATCAGTATTACTCAAACCATAATTTACATTGGGGTTTATCCTTGGTGTTGTGTATTCTATGGGTTTGGACAAATGTATAATGACGTACATCTACCATTGCAGCATCATACAGAATAGTTTCAGTTGGCATTCTTCCTAAGACACCACACAAATGTGTGTGGGAGGAAGATTTGGGAATAAGGTGGGAACGGAGGAGTAGATGGTGAGGCAGGACAAGCTTAGACCCTAAGTGGAGGTGTTTCTCTCCTGCTGCTCTCTATGGCCAACAGTGTGGCTAGTGTAATGCCCTTCTAAACATTGGGAAATGTGGCAGCTGAGCCAACCATCACCTACGATGCCTGGTCAAATGGAAGGAGTCTGGAAACCACAAGACTCCCCCACTTCCCTAGGCAGGTAGCCTAAAAGTTCTCTGTGTTCCACCTATACACGCCTCATTCCTTCCCTGTTCTTACCCTGCAGGAAACCATGTTTTGCTATCTCCATATTTTTGCCTTTTTCAGCATGTCATGTAGTTGGAATTGTGCAATATGTGGCCTTATAAGATTGGCTTCTTTTGCTTAGCAATATGCATTTAAATTTCCTCTATGTCATAGTTTGATAGCTAATTTCTTGTTAGTACTGATTAATATTTCATTGTCTGGATGTACCACAGTTTATATATCCATTACCGAAGGATACCTTGGTTACTTCCATTTTGGGCAATTAAAAATCAAGCTGCTATATACCTCCATGTGCATTTTTTTTGTATAGATATGAATTTTTGATTCACTGAATAAATACAAGGAATAAAATTGCTAGATAGTATAGTAAGAGTATGCATAGTTTGTAAGAAACTGCCAAACTGCCTTCCAAAGCAGCTTTACCATTTGGCATTCCAGCGAGCACTGAATTAAATTCCTGTTACTCCACATTCTTGCCAGCATACACTATTGTCAGTGTTTTGGATTTTGGGCATTCTAATGGACTGTAGGGAGATATCTCATTGTTGTTTTAATTTTCAATGACCTAATGATATATGATGTACAACATGTTTTTACAAAGTTATTGGCCATCTGTGCATCTACTTTGGTTAGGTGTCTACTTAGGTCTTTAGCCCATTTTTCAATTAGGTTGTTCATTTTATTACTGTTGAATTTTAAGAGTTCTTTGAATATTTTGGATAACAGTTCATATGAAATATATCTTCAAAAAATATTTTCTCCCAGTCTGTGGTTTGTCTTATTATCTAAAATTATTAGATTTTTATTTAATTCTATTGGACTTCTGTTGCATACTTTCTGAAATACAACCTCATAATTGAGGACACTGAGACTGTGCCATTTTATTGTTTCATGCTGGACTCTACCATCAAATTACTATTTCATAACCTAATAGTTCTCTGTAACAAGCACTGAAAATTAAGTAAAAGGCACTGTTCAGAGCCAAACACCCAAGCATGTTTGGAGGGTGATCAGAAGTATTCATTTTTAAAAATCACTTTAAGTATTTCTAATACAAGTTGAGCTCAAAGAACACTTTTCAGTAGGACTTATCCTAGCTAGGGGGGATCAAGTAGTAATCTTCAGTTCTGCTCAGAAGCATATGTTAAAGACTCCAGGTGCATCAGGAATACCTTACAGTTGTCTTATTTATAGAAGTTTATTTAACTCTCACAGTTCCCAGGTTTCCAAGACTGCTTCTCGGACCTTGTGGCAACAGGCTGTGTGTTTGCTGTGGCAAATGATAACCTGCTGAAGATTAACTGTTCATCTTTTTTTATCTCTGACATCAGATCAGACCATTACATGCTTATTGATTTTCTATCATGTATCTGGCATTGTGCAATGTGATCAGGACTTAATGATAAAAATACGGTCCATATCTCATGGTCCATAGAGTCCAGCACACGTTCTTCTCTGTTTTTTATTCCCCACCCATCTGATCCATCTCAAGCTGACCTGTTCGCACTCAGACTAAATTCCTCCAGAGTAGAAAGCACAACTTATATACTCTGTGTCATAGTGCTTTCACATGTTTGACTCTTTGGATTTAACAATATAAATAAGTTTCTAAAAATACAATGAATACCTGTGATTCTACCATCTAGAATGAATTATTCATCTTTTGTTACTTTTTGTTCAAGATTTTATTAATAGAACACAAAAAATATTACAAGTCAGTCCTTTTTGAAAGTCTTCCCCAGTCCCATTCCCCTCCCAAATGATACTCTACTTTCCAATTCTACCCCAAAAACCACTACTAGAAATTTGGTATAAAAACTTCCAGTCTCTTTGTGTATTCTTCTGACATTTCATAAACAGTTATATATGTGTATATATTATAATTCTGTATATACATAATTCTGTGCATTCATATATGTGTATATTATAGTTCTATATATTTAAAATGTGCACAAATGCTATTACATTGTACATATAGGTGATGTATTATGTATTTATTTATCTGAGCTTGTTCCACGAAGGAGCCTAGATTACATCAAAAGTTACATATTAAATTTAAAACATCTGTTATGGCAATTCATATGCTTTATAAACCATCTAGCCCTCTGTGATCTAATCATTACAAAAGGTCAACACTACTGCATTGGGTAAATAATTAAAAAGTGCATAGTTTAAATAGTTTTAAATAATTTAAAAAGTACATGGATGCTATTGTAGCAATTTTTAACTAGAAAAATCTAGGTTGTTATTGTTGAGATTTTTTCAACAACATTCAAAATGGTTTCAATCTCATCAATGTTGTAATTAAAATTAAAAATCCACAACTGAAAACCTCACCAAACTCTCCATTGATATTGTTTGTAAACAGTTACACCTAAGATGGAAGCCACTATCTTTAAATGAAACAATGCAATTCTTTTTTTCTGTTAGTGGTCATTTATTTATTTTTAAATTATTTTAAAATTTAATTATTTTATTTTATTTTTTATTGTTGTTCAAGTACAGTTGTCTCCATTTTACCTCATCCATCCCCACTTCCCACCCTCGATCCTACCCCCTCCCCCTTAGCTTTGTCCATGGGTCCTTTATACATTTTCCTTGATAGACTTCCCCTATTTTCTCCCATTATCCCTGTCCTCTCTCCCCTCTGGTTACTGTCAGTTTGTTCTTTATGTGAATACTACACAGCAGAAAGAAAGAAGGAGCTCCTACCCTTCATAACAGCATGGTTGGAACTGGAGAGCATCATGCTAAGTGAAATAAGCCAGGTGGTGAAAGACAAATACCATATGATCTCACCTATAAGTGGATCCTAATCAATAAAACAAGCAAGCAAAATATAACCAGAAACATTGAAATAAAGAAACAATGCAATTCTTTATAGAAGAAAATATGCAGCAGAAAACTAATGTAAAAAAGATAATTATTGAAGTAATTCAATGTAAAAAATACACAATTATAATTTGCATCTCTATCAACTTCATAATTTGTAAGCAATCATGTTACACCAGTCCCATCTAAAGTAGCACTCAAAAGACCACTTATCAAAGTAGCCACAGACCTTACCTAGTTGCATTCAGTTCAGCATCAGCAAACCTACTGGCTCCCTTCTCTTCAGATATAGCATGTAGTTACATAATTGGAGATGTGATTTCTCCATCTGATGATCTCTTTCTGCACAAGTTAATCAAGCATGACATATGAGATATAATCAAAATGCATCTTTAGCCTTGATTGCGACCATCTCGTTAAAATTTACTCAGTAGAGAAAGATTTTTTTCTCTGACCCTAGGTTAAAAATTTCTAGGCACTATGACTTTCTTTTTTAAATTTTATATTATGTATATCTTACCACAACAACAACAAAGGACAAATTTTGAATATATCAATTCAATGAGAAATAACCAACATGATAATATAATACTTGAATATTTTACCACCTGGGCAACTAAAACAGTTCTGATAATGTTGAGAGTCTCACAAGATCTTCAAGGAAGTTAACTCTCTCCACTTCTCAATCTACTCTCTGAGACAGACTAAAACAGGCCTGGGGTGTGTAACAGGTACAAACCCTCATTCTGTATCTCTCCCCTTCCCCTCAGCAGCCTCAGCTCACTGGAAACATAATGTCTGGCCTCCTCTTTAGCCATATTTTTTGTTCCCGTCATCACAAGAAAAGCCAGAAAGCCACATGTCAATCAGTTCAAGTAAATACATGAGCATAGTTGTCTCCAGCGCTTCAATTTAAGATCCAAATCTGAGCCAGGAAGGGCCCACTAGTATAACAAATAAGATAGATCATATTATTCTTATTATACCAGCTAAGATAGATCATATTTTCACTTTGCATTTACCTCCCTTACAGAAAGCTAGTAGAAGGGAGGGTAGGCCCCGTGACTTTCAACAGTTGTAGAAACACTTTAAATTTAAGCAGCCTAGATTCAAAAAGTAGAACTTCCTGTCCTATATAATGATTAATACTCTGAACTTAATTTGGAATGGAATTGTCACCCCTCCTTCAGCCTGAGCTGATATCAGGCCTTGGAGAAAGGGGAATAATACTGTTTTTTTCCCCCTTTCTCTATTGCTCCTCCCCCAGCATGATAACCTTGACTTTAGGCCTCTCTGTATGATTGTGGCACAGAGAGAAGAAGGGAGAAGCGGTCAAAAAAAGACTAGATCTGGCAGTGTCATGATTGAGCTTTGTGGCACCTGGGTCTGTGGAATGTTTAAAGCTGACTGCATCACGGGGCACTTTTGTTTACTTGGAAATCCTAGTTAATCTTCACAGGATATATGACAAAATCATTCATCATCAGGTTTGTTACAGCAGCATTTGAGTGAAGCAAAGGAAAGGATTATGCAACAATGCTATCAAAGACCCTCTGTTTCTCATGCCTGCTCTTACTAAGCCTTTCCTTGACAAATCTTTCTTTCTCCATGTATATCTGAAGTATCCCTTGCTCAGAAGTAAATGACTTTTGTTCTGTGCAATTTATGAGATTTTTACAAACTAAAATAACCTCTCACAGAGTCATTTTTAATCTATTCATTACCATCTATAATGTCAAAATTCAGCACAGGCTGCAGGACCAAACTGTCTAAATTCAAATATCGACTCTGCTGCTTACTTAGCAAGTGACACAGGGCAAGTTCCTTAAACTCTCAGTGCCTTAGTTTCATATCTATGAAATAGGGAGGATGAGCATTTACTATAGAAGGGTTTTTGAGGGTTAAATGAGCTAATGCATGTGTATGCATGTGTACGGTAGGCATCAGGAAACATCAGGTTAGTATATCAGCTCATATTAAGTGGGCTGAGCCACCGTAATAATGGACCAAAAGGCCACTCACATGTAGTGTCTTATTACCACGTTTCCTTAAAGGGTATTATTCAGAAATAAATTTCTAAAAACCCTACAAAAACTATTCCATGTTTTTTACTGCTTCCAGCAATTAAATGCCTATTTGATATATATAAACGATTTTGCTTTTAAAGGTTTACAGCCAATGATTGAAACAAAAAAAGTATTTTTAAATAATTATGAAAATAACAGTTTAGAAAGTGTGCTAATATCTATATTAGTTAACTGCATAAGAAACTTGGTTTTTTTTTGGACTATCTAATCATAACCAAATCACAGTAATTATTTTTTGGCAGAATGCCCTAATTTCAAGGTGATGTACCTAAAGGAAATAAGCAAAATTTGGGATATTGGGATTCTAGATGGACTCCATAGTACAGAAATATTATAGCCTCAACACACAACAGAGTAAAGCAATACAGGTGACTACAACAAAATGAAAGTACTGTGATACACCAGAGAATGTTAAAGTACATCAAAATCCATTAGCTACGGTGGCTATTATGTCATGTCCTTCATGTAGAAATAGTAGAGTTGATAGTTCAAAAATATTTTGCTTCTTCATCAGAGCAATCTTCATGACATCACCATTGAAGACCAAGCATGGAGGAGAACAATCCCCTAGTGAAATGTTTTAACCACATAGCAACATACATATATATGACAAGTATAAAACATAATTTTTACATGTGCATTCTTACCTCAACTTCCAACTATATCCACAAATTATTCTCATTCCAAACTTGTGTAACTCCCATCTGGTAATCCCTAGTCTCCTGTGCTCATTTCACAAATCAATCACTAATGGACCACAGGTACTTACAGTCATCAGTGTCTAAATCATTGAGCAGTGTACTCAAAGATTTATGCATCCTTTTGCATTAAGTTAGGCTTCGATATGCAAAGTTTGTATGACTTGACTCATATATGGAGTCTCATGAACAAACTCAACTAACAAGCAAAATAGAGACAGACTCATAAACAAAAAGCAGCTCTGGGGGTGGGGAGCGTTAGGGTTTGGAGGAATTGAGCAAAAAGGAAAAAGAACTCAAGGATATGGTGGGGTGATTGTGAGGGAAAGAGGGGTATAAGGAGGATAAATAGTAATGGAAAAATACAACAATAATAAATTTTAAAAACAAACAAACAAAAAAAAGTGACCACAGTTTCAGTTCAATTCCTCTACAGATAGTTGCCTACCATTAAAAAGGGGGAAAAATTTCCCCATCCAAATCAGCAAACATAGACCTTAATGATCAGTTAAAATGGAGATAAATGATCCCTGCCCCCATGGCCACTTTAAAGACTCCTACAAAAGAACTGGTATAGTGTTGCAATATAAAAATTCAGTGGCAGATGTGTGAAAACATTAATTTCAATAATACTTCACTGGATAAGTAACAGGGCCCAATATCCTTAACCAAATAGTCACTGGGTAACACACACTGGACATTAAGTTCAGTTTTCTGCTTGGGTAAAGTGGAATGATAATAATGTGTTCCTGTTCCTATTTATGCCTTAGGCTACTGATGACAAAAAATGTTAAAACTTCAAAATAGAGATTTTATTAATAATTTTAATAGTCATCATTTAAAAGGTCTATAAATTTTCTATATCTTCAAGTAACTAAGCATCAACCAAAAAATAATCATTTCCAATCATAACTTAAACTCCATGCATTTAGAAACAGTCTTAGTAGACTAATCCAACCGTGTCCCTATTTCAAATTATCTTTCCAAAAGTTTAGAATATAACACATGGAATTATAAATAAAGCAAAAATAATTTAAAAAATAAAATCTATTACCTTGTTTGGAGGAAATCTATCAGAGTAAAATTAGTTACATAAATAAAATGTAGTGACTTCCAGAAGTCAGCTATAAAGTTTCAAGATTCATGCTAATATTGCTGAAATCTAGGCATGTGCTGATTATATTCAGCTTTAATTTGGTTTTCAGAAAGTGATACAGACTGCTTCATATAAGCTTACTTTTATTTTATTAATATAGCACTTTTAGCTATGAGAAAAAGGAGCAAAGGAGTCATAGCTATATTTGCCTTCATACTCTCCAATCTTGTTATAGGCATTACCTATAGCGAAAGTCCAGCTACAGAGCTAATTTCAGGCCTATCAGCCTTGACAACACTCTTCTTTATAAGCAGCTATTGATTAATCACATGGAAAAGTGTGATTGAACTCCAGATGGAGTTGACTGCTTAATATTTGCTCCAGACTAGTTAATTTGGGGACAGATATCTATAGTGCTACTAACTATTGAATCACCTATTTCTTAAAAATTAGATGATGCTGGGACATTTTAATGTGTTAAAGAGAAAGATGCCTTAAGACCAAGACTGAGAGAACAGTTAAGTTCTTTCCTAAGTATTGTAACCAAAAGAGAATATGGAGTTGGACAGCAGTCTCCAGCACTGACATTAGCTAGTAGCACATTCACCCACATGTTCAGAGATGGACTTCCTAATGAGGCAGTAAATGCTATATCACTTCCTATCCATCATGAAAAGAAGAATATAAGACCAGAGATATTTCAAAAGTTATCAGTGATAAAATAAAACTGAATGTTATTCTGGTCAAAATATTTGAAAGCTTTTTTCTCTAAGGAACTCAGCATACATTATTCAAAATTAATTATTTTTAAAATAATTAGTCTATTTCTTCCAAACAGTAAGAGTGGCAAAGGCAATGAGACAGTCAAATCAAAGCAAGACAGTAGAATATTTTTTTCCTCCTAGAATAAAATAAGTAGCTGATCACATTTATAAATGAGATTTATAACCCTTGAACTGGAGAAATATTTTTACTTAAAATTTACACAACATTTTCTGAATAAAACTATATTTTACATTCAAATAACTTCTTAATTTCTCACAGAATTTTGAAGTGATAAAAAACACATTACAGTTATCTATGGTCATCATCTGTGATGTACATGACACCCATAATTTTATAGTAGCACAACACTTCCAGTTCAGGCCAGAGCTTCATCACTATAATAACACACAGGTACACACACACACACCCTATGAGAAGGTTTTTCTTTCATTGTAACTTTTAATTTCAAATGAAAATAATCTTAAAATATGGTGAAGTGGATTTCCTTTTACTTCATCTTTTATTTTAAAAAGCATTACTAAAAACTTGTATTAAAATAAATCTACCATAAGTTAAAGCTCAAACACTAAAGCCAAATGCACTTTATTTAACAGATCTGTACAACATATAAAATAATACATATCTTTATTAAATTTATCTCAAGTAACCACTTCCTTTAAATTATTTTTCTAGATTCTAACTCCTTGTACTTACAAATTAGACAATATTTACTTGTTGCTCCCTCAATTTATGTAAGAGTGTTGATAATGGATTTATTATATACTACCTGGTAAACACACTGGGTATAGCATTAAATATGCAACCACTAAGTATGCACAATTAAAAAAAAAAAAATAGACAACTCCTGTCAGTGGCAATGATTAGTTGACTGAGCTGTCACTCATGGAAAAAAATCAATCATATTAAAATAATTAATGAAATATATTTGTCTTACATGACTAAATATGCATTCCTACCACCCCCTATGCTTAATCATATGTATATCAAATATTTCCAAAGGATTATGCAAACAGGCTGAAGTAAACATTTACCAGATGCAATAGAACACTACCTCATTGGATCCTACCCCACAATATTCAAAGAAAATAAATAACACAATTAAATCCTTTTGGTCATAAATTAATTTACCCCTTGTATAAATAAACATAGACAGAAAAGATAACATTGCTGACAGACAGTCTAGGGTCTCACAAAAAACAAGAGCAACCTGGAGGAGCCATTCAAAGTAGCACTGAATCCAACTCTATCATCCGAATCATATCAACTCTTACCTCTGTATTTTTCACACCTTGATTCTTTCATCCTAAAACATCCCCTTCCAAGGCCAACTATCTGAATCTTTCAAGGACCACCTCTTCTATAAAACTTTCCATTATATTCGAGAAAATTACTTCTTCCCTTATTGCACTGACTGTGGTAACAATGGATATTCTGGCCTTTTTCTTTAAAAAAAAAATGTTTCCATTTTTACTGTGGTATAGTTCATGTTACTTTTTTATATACTTCCCAATTTTTTCTCAAAAGTTTTCTTATTAAATTCTACTTTTAAATGACAAAACTAAAATACAGCTACTCATGATGTCCAAACAAAATCCTATTTCTTAAAGTAATTTCTATTGTTTATAAATAGATACAGTTTATACTTTTTATGTGATACTTTATTAACAATTCAAAATAAGTATTCTAACTTTATTCACTGAGGGCAAAACCAGTGTTTTAAAAGCTAAAGCTAGAAATGTTGCTTAATTTATTTTGGGTTTTTTTATCATTTTGTTTTGCCTTATTTTTGTTTTTGTTTTGCAAAACAACACAACTTTGATGTCTTTGGCCACTTAATCACATTCCTCCCAAACAGAAAGTATTCATGTAAACTACTAAATAAATTGTATTTTAAGTTCTTGTAATTGCTATTATCTTTATGGGGAAAATAGTACGAATTAGTGCTGTAGATTTTGGCGTCTATTTGTTTTTGTCCAGTGAACATTAATGTCGTCTACTTTCGACTATCTATGAATTGTCAATTCATAGATTTGGGTCATATTAAAACCATTTTTAATCAGATTATTTGGTTTTTTAGTGTTAAGTTGTATGAGTTACATAAGTTAAGGTCTGTTCAGAAGGTATCCGGCTATGTAATATGAAAAACAGAGACATTTATTGAAAAAGATACAAGATACAAGAAATTCCAGTCCGCTCTCCTTGGCTGCCAGGTTACATCAATGTCACATAAACTATTCTTGTTATATTAACAATAACTGGACTTTTTCTGGACAGACCTTGTATTTTGGATATTAACCTCTTATCGAATGTTTTGTTAGTTAATGTCATCTCCCATTCCATAGGTTGTCTTTTGTTTTATTAATGATTTCATTTGCTGTGCAAAAACTTTTTAGTTGGATGTTGTCCCATTTGTTTACTTTCTCTTTTGCTTCCCTTGCCTAAGGAGACATGTCCAAAAATAATATGGCAAATATCAATGTCAAAGAGTTTTCTGTCTATGCCATTTTCTAGGAGTTTTATGATTTCAGGTTTCCATTTAAGTCTTTAATCCATTTTGAGTTTCTTCTTGTCTATGATGCAAGAATATGTATTTTTAATGTATCTGTCCAGTTTTCCCAAAACTATTTATTGAATAAACTGTCTTTACCCCATTGTAAATTCTTGCTACCTTTGTCAAAGATTAATTGACCATATTGAAAGTGGGTTGATTTCTGCGATCTCTGTTCCATTCCAATGATCTATGTGTGTATGTTTTCATGCCAGTATCAAGATGCTTTGATTACTATAGTAATATAGTTTGATATTCTTGAGATTGTTTTGGATATTTGGGGTCCTTTTTGGTTTCATATAAATTTTAGAAATTTGTGCTACTTCTGTGAAATACACCATTGGTACTTTGACAGGAATTCTGTTGCATCTATAGATTTTGGGGGGTAATATAGACATTTTTTAACTTGTATTCAGTTTATTCCTATTTGCATATTTTTCAAATTTATCCGATGGAAGTTGAACAGAACAATGATATTTAATGAGCTGATAAATGATTTTTGAAAGTGCTTACATAGAAATAGTGCATAGTGCTTAGGTTGCATGACAATATTAGTATGTCCATATATATCATTACCACTGTTTTTTTGTTTGTTAATTCCACCAATACATTGATAAATTGCAGAATGGCCCTGACAAAGTCCCTCTTTTCTCTATCCTTTTTCTCTTTGTTGAAGAAATTGTGATAAATAACAAAAAATGTGGATCAACATTTTAAACAAATGAAAACAGTTTTAAATCTTTTTTTAAAGATTTTATTTATTGATTTTTAGAGAAGGGGAGGGAGAGAGAAAGAGAAGGGGAGGAACACCAATGTGTAGTTACCTCTCATGCATCCCCCTGCCCACAACCAAGGACATGTGCTCTAGACTGGGAATCAAACCGGTGACCCTCTGGTTCACAGGCTGGCACTCAATGCACTGAGCCACACTGGCCAGGGCAGTACAGACATTTTAGTGATGTTGATTATTCCTATCCATGAACAGAGTGTATGCTTCCATTGATCTGTGTATTCTTCATTTTCCTTTTTCAGTGCTTTACAGTTTTCCAAGTGCAGACCTTCTACCTCCTTGGTTAAATTTATCCCTAGGTATTTTATTCTTTTGGATGCAATTGTAAATAGGTTATCTTAATTTCTCTTTCTGATGGCTTATTTTTGGTATACTAAAACGCAACCAATTTCTGACTATTAATTTTGTATCCTGCTCCTTCTGAGGCCTGTCCCCTTGGGTTGTAGATGACTGTCTTTGACCTCTGTCTTCACACCCTCTTTCTCCTGTCTGCACATGTATGTGCCCCAATTTCCTCTTGTTATAAGGACACAAATCATATTGAAATAGGGCCCATGCTAAAGATTTTATTATAACTCAATTACATCTTTAAAGACCTTCTCTCTAAATGTTGTCACATACTGAGGTGCTGGGAGTTAGGGCTTCTACCTGTGAATAATTCAACCTATAACAGATTCAAATAAACATTTTTCCAAAGATTTGCTTATTGTCAACAGCCACATGAAACTATGCTCAAACATCACTAATCACTAAGGAAATGCAAATCAAAACCAAAATGGGATACAACTTCACATTCATTAAGATAGCTATTACAAAAGAAAAGAAAAAACAAAGTGTTGTTGAGGATTTGGAGAAAACGTAACATACGCTGATACACTACTGGTGGGAATGCAAAATGGTGCAACCACAATTAAAAACAGAATTACCATATGATACAGCAATCTCACTTCTGGGTATATATCCAAAAGATTGAGGATTGAATGTGGGAAGTGGGTTGGGTGGGGCAGAGGAGAATAATAGGGGAAAATGGGGACAACTGTAATTGAATAAAAATAAAATCAATGGCTCAAAGAGATCCTTCTACACCCATGTTCATAGCAGCCTTATTCACAATAGCCAAAAGGTGAAAGTAGAACAGGTGTCCATTGCAGATAAATGAATAAACAAAATGTGGTGTGTACATACAATAGTATGGTATAGTATAATATTTAGCCTTAAAAAGGAAGGAAAATTCAACACATACTACAACATGGATAAACCTTAAGATATTATACTAAATGAAATAAGCCAATTACAAAAAGACAAGTGCTTCATGTTTCCACTTATATGTGGTACTTAGAATAGTTCAATTTATAGAGACAGAAAGTAGAATGGTACCTGCAGGGACTGGGGAAGGAGGAAATGAGGAGTTATTATTTAATGGCTGTGGCAGACCCTTCTGCGTGGCGTGGGCCCAGCTTCCACCACGAGATGCACAGGACCCATGCCCACAGATAGGTTATCTCATGGGTGATCAGATTTGCAATATGCCTAAGCTGTTTTGAAGTTCGCTCTTTGCTAAAACTCCCTTACCCTGCAAATGCTTACTGTAACTTCCTAAGATCCATGCTGAGGAGAGAGAAGATGGCGGCATGGTAAAAGGACGTACATCCCTCTGCCTCCCCCACACAGGTCTTAAACCGAGACATTTTTCAATGCAGCACAGCAAACAGACACCAGAAACACAGCATATTTGAAAACAGATTATTGAAAATTGCAGTGGACATTGAAAAACCGGACGTGAGACAAAAACAAAACAAAACAAAACAAAAAAACCCTGGAACTGTGGAAAGACCAGAGTTGGCCCCAAAGAAGGGGCATTTC
>PVKU01007342.1:0-23708 GCA_004027475.1 Anoura caudifer
GCTTTTGTCCATGTGTCTTTCATACTTGTTGCTCTAATCCCTTCCCCTTTTCCCTGGATATTCCTATCCCTCTCCTCTCTTGTTCTCAATTTCAGTGTCTTTGGTTATATTATGCTTGTTTGTTTGTTTTTTTTGTTAGATTCCTGTTAAAGGTGAGATCATATGGTATTTGTCTTTCACCTCCTGGCTTATTTCGCTTAGCATAATGCTCTCAAAATAAATAAAATCTTTAAAAAAAAGTTAAAGAAGGCAAACTACAAGCTCAAATGGTATCTTCTAGTGGCAAACAGTAGGCAGAAGAGTAGCAAGGGAGGAAAGGTTTCAAAGATCTCCAGTTCGCTTTCTGGAAGACAGCTTCCCAGCCCAACAGTGAGTTAAAGAGATTTCTTCTGCTGGCTAAGGTTCAAATGGGTAACCAAAGTGCAGGCAGAAATCTTCTCTGAAGGTTAAGGGTCAGATAGGTCACTAAATACCCAGAAATTCACAAAGATTACTTGGAGTTACCAAAGGAAGGGGTGGAGAAAGAGGAACCAGCCAGTTCTGCTTCTATTGCAGAAAAAGCAGATTTGAGGTCTGGTATATCTACATCTTCAAGGAAAAAGGGAGAACCTTTTCATTAGTTTCAGACCATCTCAAGTGTCAGAATGATGTACCCTCTTCCACAAGAGAGTAAATGAGAAAAATCAGATGGCTAATCTTGAGTGATGTTAAGTCTAGATTTATTTTACCAATGGGTTCAAATATCTTTCCTCTTTCAGCCACAGGGACTCTCTAGGAGGTAGCTAATGCTGGTCTAAGGCCAACTCTCAATTCAAGCAAAGCAGCAGATCTGAATATGATAGAACTCAGACGGGTTTTGGGGATTCTAAATTGCAAAAAAAAATTGTAAATGACTAGAAGCAGAGTAACTATAGCATCTAATTCTGAACCCCCTCCCAAATGAATTCAGGATGTCCTGACACACCATTAACTTCATTTCATGAGTTCATTAAGAACAGGTACGATGCCATGTTTAGATCAGTGCCTGGCAAAATAGGCCCCAATAATACTTGTTAAATGAATTAAGTGTCCCTAATCATTATATGTTGCTAATCTAATAAATAGGGATTCCTTCTTCACCCTTCACGAATCAGTTCTCATCAGCTAAGCCAGTCTTCAGAACTAAAAGGTCTTGTCCAAGGAAGGGCCCTAAAGATTCGGTGGTGTGCTATTCCTGAAAGGCTCAAAGACTGAGTCTGGTTTTCTACGGTGAGGAGACTACAGATGGTCCCTAACTTATAATGGTTCAACTTAACAATTTTTCAGTTTGATGATGGTGCAAAAGTAGCATGCATTCAATAGAAATCATCCTTTCAGTTTTGAATTTTGGTCTTTTCCTAGGCTAGCAATATGCAGTACGATACTCTCCTATGATGCTGGGCAGCGGCAGTGAGCCCCAGCTCCCAGCCGGGCACCAGTCACAAGGGTGAACAACTACAGTGTAATGTGTTGCCAGCGTTTTTTGGATATTGTGTTCTCAGCAAGGTTTAGGAAGGCTAGGCTAACCTATGGTGTTCATTAGGTTAGATGTATTAAATATATTTTCAACTTAATATTTTTAACTTACAATGGGTTTATCAAGACATAACTCCATTGTAAGTCGAGGAGTACCTGGATGCCAATTATGGCATTATATTCAAAAACACTTCCTATACACACACAGCTGAGGGAGACAAAGTATTCCAGCGGCACTCTCCAAGTTTTCCACATCTCAGTAAATGGTACCACCACTTACCTAGCACTGGGCATCATTTGATTCCTCACTCTCCTTCTTATCAGAGTCACTACCAAGACCTTGTGCTTCTATTTCCAAAACAGATCTTTAAAAGTCTTCACAGATTCCACCCCAGTTCAACCCAAACGTCTCACATAATCTAGAATATAAGTTTCTCCTTACTGGTCTCCTTGCACCCACATCTGTCCCCCTACAATCTATTCTCTACAGGTCAGCCAAAGTGCTATTTTTAAAATGTAAATTGTATCACCTTACTCTCCTGTCCAAAATCAATTGCTTCCTGATATATTTAAAATAAAATTCAAAATCCTTACCATGGCCAATTAAGGCCCTGCATGATCTATCTAGCCTTTGTCTATCTCTCAAAATTTTAATGTTCTGCCCTGACTGTTCTGGCTCAGTTGGTTGGGTGTCATGGATGAAGCAAAAGATCTCCAGTTCAATTCCCAGTCAGGGCACATGCCTGGGTTGAGGGTTCGTCCCTGCCTGGGATGCATAGGAGAGGCAACCAATCAATGTTCCTCTCTCACATTGATGTTTCTGTACCTCCTTTTCTGTCTCCCTTCCCTGTCTCTGAAAATACGTAAATAAAATCTTTTTAAAAATTTTAAATGTAAAAAAAATTTTTTTTAAATCTTCTATCTGGACTTCCGGCCAAGATGGAGGCATAGGTGGACACACTATGCCTCCTCTCACAACCAAAATTAAGGACAACAAAAATTTAGAAACAAGAAAACAACCAGAATTCATAGAAAATTGAACTGTACAGAAGTGCAAAAACCATACATCCAGACCAGTAAGAGGGGCGGAGTTGCAGCAGGAAAAAGTTGAGGTGTGGACCGAGCATGCAAGCAGCAGTG
Source organism: Anoura caudifer (assembly GCA_004027475.1). Classification (NCBI taxonomy): domain Eukaryota; kingdom Metazoa; phylum Chordata; class Mammalia; order Chiroptera; family Phyllostomidae; genus Anoura; species Anoura caudifer. The sequence goes on from PVKU01007342.1 coordinate 2,635, forward strand.
GCTGGCAGACCCCAGGTGCACAGGCAGCAGCTAGAAGATCCCGGCATGGGTTGGCAACAGTGCAAACCCAGTGAGGCTGCGCAAGGCGTCTGGCTGACCAGGTGGTCCCACATTCACATGCAGCTAATCCAGGTGAAGGGGAAGTGGTGGAAGGGACTGGAATCCAAGAAAGAACAGAGAAAGCGCCATTGTTTCCTCTCAGACCCCACCCCCACATCCAGCATCAAAACCCAGCAACTGGGCTGCCCCGCCCTGGTGAACACCTAAGGCTTCACCTCTCACTATGTAACAGCTGAGACCAGACCAAAAACAAACAAAAAACAAACAAAAAAAAAAAAAAACAACAACAAGGATGGCTCAAACAGGAGAATAGATCGGGGCCCCAGAGTTAATGCATCTAAGTGACCAAGAGGTAGCCAACCTATCAAATGCACAGTTCAAAGCACTGGTGATTAGGAATCTCACAGAACTGGTTGATTTTGGTCGCAAATTAGATGAACAAATGAAGGCTACAATAAGTGAAATGAAGGAAAACGCACAGGGAACCAATAGTGATGGGAGGAAAACTGGGACTCAAATCAGTGGAGTGGACCAGAAGGAAGAAACAAACAACCAAACAGAAAAGAATGAAGAAACAAGAATTCAAAAAAATGAGGAGAGGCTTGGAAACCTCCAGGACATCTTTAAACATCCCAACATCCAAATTATAGGGGTACCAGTAGAGGGAGAGGAAGAGGAACAAGTGGAAAACTTATTTGAACAAATAATAAAGGAGAACTTCCCCAATCTGGCAAAGGAAATAGACTTCCAAGAAGTCCAGGAAGCTCAGAGAGTCCCAAAGAAGGTGCACCCAAGGAGGAACACACCAAGGCACATCATAATTACATTACCCAAGATTAAAATGAAGGAGAGAATTCTAGAAGCAGCAAGGGATAAGGGCACAGTCACCTACAAAGGAGTTCCCATCAGACTGTCAGCTGATTTCTCAAAAGAGACCTTACAGGCAAGAAGGGGCTGGAAAGAAGTATTCCAAATCATGAAAGTCAAGGACCTATGTCCAAGATTGTTCTATCCAGCAAAACTTTCATTTAGAATGGAAGGGAAGATAAAGTGCTTCTCAGATAAGGTCAAGTTAAAGGAGTTCATCATCACCAAGCCCTTATTATATGAAATGTTAAAGAGACTTATCTAAGAAAAAGAAGATAAAAAATATGAACAGTAAAAAGACAGCAAACTCACAGATATTAACAACCACACCTAAAACAAAAAGCAAACAGCTAGAACAGGAGCAGAAAAACAGAAATGGAGATCACATGGAAGGTTAGCAACAGGGGAATGGGAGGAGGAGAGAAGGGGGAAAAGGTACAGAGAATAAGTAGCATAGACGGTAGGTAGAAAATAGACAGGGGGAGGGCAAGAATAGTGTGGGAAATGTACAAGCTAAAGAACTTATGACACATGGACATGAACTAAAGCAGGGGAATGCGGGTGGGAGGGGGTGTGCAGGGTGGCGGGGAATGATGAGGAAAAATAGGACAACTGTAATAGCATAATCAATAAAATATATTTAAAAATATCCTATCTGATCTTCATGAATGTTTCCTTACCTTTTAGGTATTCTCAGAAAAAAATTTCTATGATGTTATGTATAGGGTAAGTTAGTTGTATCAACATACATTACATTAGCCTTATTCATCTCATTTGCCATGGATAAATTTTTTCAAAAGTAAATATTGAGCCCCGGGTGGGTAGCTCAGTTGATTCGAATGTTGTCCTGATATGTTAAGGTTGCAGGTTCGATCTCTAGTCAGGGCACGTACAGGAATCAACCAATGTATGCATAAATAAGTGGAACAACAAATTGATGTTTCTCTCTCTCTGTCCCTTCCTCTCCCTCTAAAATCAATCAATAAAAAAAAATTTAAAGTACATGTTCATGCCCAAGGATATGGAATAACAATATGACAGAATAGACCTCAAAGGCAAGCCATTCTAAGCCTGATATCATACATTTTCCTTCAGTAACACCGTGCATCTGCAAAGCCACTCATATTTTAGCTTTATCAGGAGAACGTGATTAGAATGAGAACCACACTCAACATAACTGCCCTTCACCATGGTGCCCTCCAGCCAATATTCCAGACTTCCACCATCTAAGAACTTGGTCTTTAGCTTCCCCAGCTTGATGAAAAAGCAGTGCATGAAGAAGCCTGACTACTTCCCCCTTCCAACCCCTACATCTTCAGTGACCTGCTACCTATTTGGTGACAGTGGTAAACAAAAAGAAAATGGTCCCAGTCCTCAGGGAACTGATATATGGGAGAGATATAACAAACATTCACATAAATGAAGAATTATATGTTATGAGATGTGCTACAATGAAAAAGGAAAGGGAGCTATCTAAGAGAATAATAAGCAAAGTCACAACCCAGATAGGGGTGGGGATGGGGAGGCAGGTCACTCAGAAAAGCCCCTACAATGAAGTGAAAATTTAAACTAAGATTTAAAAATTCAGGCTTAAGTAGGTTAAAAGTGGGAGAACAGCTTTTCAAGTATTATTTACTCCCCCTAAGTCTCAGTGTCTTCTTACATAAAATAGTAATAATAACGCCTATATTTCAGAGGGTTATCATAAGGATGAAAAAAGAAAATGGCACTTAACATTCTAGAAATATGAGCTACTTCTTTAATGAGTGAGTGTTTGATTTGATAACCAGAAAAAAAATTTTTCTTAAAGAGAGTGTCCCTGATACTGCCAACTACAATAAATCATTGGTTTAAAAATATGAAATATTTTTTCACCCAAACACCTTAATTGACTTAAAGATTTATCAGGTAAGTAACACATCTATTGTTTTATTTGAATTTCCAAAAGTCCAGTGTTCAATTCTGCTCCTTCTGGGTGTACCAGAAATACATGTTTGACTGGCTAGATGGATAGAAAACAAGTTGTTGAGCAAGTTAGTTACAGAGTCAAAGAATGACTACACCAGAGGCCTTACACTTGAACAGTGCAAAAGGCCGTTTAGCAATTATTCCATTCACGGGGCAGAGTTCCAGCCATTCACACAGGTGCTAAAATGGGTTAGAAAATTTATCTCAACTTCACTTTTTAGATGGCATAAAATGTTTGCTTCCTTTCCCTTCATTTCATCATCCAGCCAATATCCATAAAGTGTCTTCTAAACACAAAGTACTACTGGAAAATTAGAATTATACTGATGAATAAGATACTATCCCTGCCATCATGTATAATATCCAGCAACTAACTGGTTTTACAAAGCACTTTCATAGTAACCTCATTTGAACCTTGTAGTATCTTAAGACATTCTTATCATCCTTTTTTTAAAAAAATTGTATTTATTTTTAGAGAGAGAAGAAGTTACGGAGAGAAACATCAGTGTGCAAGAAATACATCAGTTGGTTGCCTCTCACATGCCACCAACTGGGGAACTGGACTACGACCCAGGCATGTGTCCTAACAGGGAATCGAACTGGTGACCTTTGGGTTCACAGGGTGGTGCTCAATCAACTGAGCCACACCAGCCAGGGCTCATCATCTTTTTGAATAAATGAGGAAATCAGGCCCAGATAATTTAAATAATTTGCTAAGTGGAGCATGGATTTGCACCCAAGCCTGTCCCAAGCCCTGTCCCTAAAACCTGGGTTCCCTCTACTCTAGGAGCCTGCAGCTTGTATAGGAAAACTAAAGCAAAAGTGATTTTACTACATGGCAGGATGCATTAAAGAGGTACCAAAAAACTATATAGGAAAAGATCAATGGAGGGAAATGTTATAACCAAGTAAGGAAGAGAGGAAGCATAGCAGTGGCAAAGAAAAAAATACCATGTGATCTCACCTTTAACTGGAACAGAGTCAACAAAAGAAAAAAGCAAACAAAATATAACCAGAGACATGGAAATTAAGAACAATCTAATAATAGCCAGCGGGGAGGGGGGGGGGACAGTGGGGGGAAGGGTTTTCAGGAATGACTATGAAGGACACATGGACAAAACCAAGGGTGGGAGTGAAAGCAAGGGAGGGAGGGAGGGAGGTTTGGCTGGGGTGGGGGGAGTAGTGGGGGGGAGGAATGCAGACAACTGTAACTGAACAACAATAAAGTAATTTAAAAAAAGAAACAGAAAAGGTTTTATTGAGAAATAAGCGGACTTGAAGCCAAGTTGTAAAGGAAGAGATTTCTTTAGGATAAAGGGAAAGAATATATTCCAGGCTGAAGAAATAATATAAGGGAGCAGACCGTGTTTAGTAAACACATAAAAACCAGTTTGCCTGAATTATAGAGTACTGGTTAAAAAAGAGGAAAACTGTGAGGAAAAAAGGCAGGATGATGCTATAGAAAATAGAGGACTAGGATACCGGGCTAAGAATTCATCCTGGATCCCATGTTTCAACCCTGCTATACATCAAAATAACCTATGGAGCTTTGTTAATTTATTTTTAAATACTACAGATGCCTGGACCTCACCCAAGACTTTAATTCAATAGACCTTGTGTGAGGCTTTGGCATCTGTACCTTCTAAAAAGCTCCTGAACAATTCTGGTAGGCAACTAAGGTTACAAAACTATACTGTAATTGATGAGGAAATCACTGAAGATTTTGAGCCAGAACATGCCACTGATTATTCAATCAACGGATACAATAAGCAGCTATCATTTGTCAAGTCCTGTGCTAGGAACCAAAGGATGTCAATATAAACAAAATAGTCAAGAAATTCATAATCTGCCTAACACAACAACAGTGAATTAAAATCAATGGTAACTATTATGCCAAAGACTAGTGTATTATGGGAACATATAGGAGAGTTACCTAACTAATCTTGGGAAACCATAAAAGGCTTCCCAGAGAAAGTGATATCTAACTAAGCTAGGTCCTGAAGGTTAAGTAGGGCCTGGCTAAGTCAATGGGAGATGGACAGGTTGTGTTCTAGGCAGAGGGAAAAGCTGGTGTAGAGGCCCAAAGGTGGAAAGGGTCATATCTTATTTGTAGAACTTAAAGGGGTTCAGTGCAGTAACAGTGCTCAGTTGAGACAGGGTCAAAAGAGGTCAAAGAAGTGAGCAGTGAGGCCACAGAGATAAACAGTAGCAGGATCAGATGTTCTGACTTTACCCTGAGGGCAATTAGGAGTCATAAAAGGGTTTATGCAGGGAGAAACAAAATTAGATTTGTATTAAGCACTGCGATGTTGGCATCAAGACAAATAAACCAATGGAATAGAGTAGAAAACCCAGAAATAAACCTTCATGTGTCAGTGGAGAAAGGGCAGTCTCTGTAATCAATGAGAAATGCAAATCCAAACCACAGTGAGATATCACCTCATACCCATTAGGATGACTAATATAAAAAAAAAAAACCACAGAAAATAACAAGTGTTAATGAGGATGTGGAGAAACTAGAGTTCTTGTGCACTATTGGTGGGATGGTAAAATGGTACACCTACTACAGAAAACAGTATAGTGGTTCCTCAAAAAATTAAATATAGAACTACCATATCATCCAGCAATCCCACCTCTGGGTATATATCTAAAAGAATTGAAAGCAGGGTCTCAGAGAGATAACATGCACACCCAGGCTCAACCCAAACCATCAACTTATGACTGGATAAGTAAAATGAGGTATAATATTATCCAGGAAGAAAATCTTGTCACATGTTACCACATGGATGAACCTTTGGAACATTATTGTAAGTGAAATAAGCCAGTTCCCCCCAGAAACCCAAATGCTATATGATTTCCCTTCTCTGACATACCTAAAGCCATCAAAATCACAGAAACAGACAGTAGAATAGTAGTCACCAGGGCTGGAGGGGGGGGTGGGGAAGGGAATGGAGAGTTATTTAATAGGTATAGAGTTTCGATTATGCAAGATTAAAGAGATCTAGAGGTCTGCTACACAACAATGCAAACACACTGAATACTAGTAAACTGTACACTTAAAATAGCTAAGATGGTTTAAAATATAGACTTGTATATTAAAAGGACCACTCTGGCTGGCAATACAGACAATATGGATTTAAGGTGATGAACAAGACAATAGGGAGACTAGTTAAGAGTTTGTGGCAAAAGATGATGATGGCAGAAGAAAATGGCAAAAGATGAACATGTTCAAGATATAGCAAGGAGGTATAATGGAAAGGGCATGGTGATAAGATGTAAAACATGGGAGAAGTCAGGGATGAAGGAAAAGAGAACTATCATTTGTAGAAAAGCTAAGCACTATACTAATACTTTTGCAAGTTATTAATTACTCTCTTGACACAAAGTGTCTGATTTACTGAGTAGAAAACAGACACAAGCAATTACAATAGGAAGGTGAAATGTGCTTAAATGAGTATGTTAAGAAATGCCTGTGCTCTGGCTAGTGTGGCTCAGTGGATTGAGCGCTGGCCTGCAAACCAAAGGGTCATCGGCTCAATTCCCAGTTATAGTCATACCTGGGTTATGGGCCAGGTCCCCAGTGGGAGATGCACAAGAGGCAACCACACAGTGATGCTCCTCTCCCTTTCTTTCTCCTTCCCTTCCCTCTCTAAAAATAAATAAATGAAATCTTAAGAAAAAGAAATGTTTCTGATTCACTTTGGAAATCACTAATCTAAGAATTTACTACCTTAGCAAACAGTGGTGACCATGATAAAAAGAAACGACCAACATAAAGAGCAAGTGAACACAAAAAGTACAGGTAGTGATTATGTTATCAGGTATAGGAATGCTGGGATGACCTTAAAAGTAGTAAAAATGTGTGACAGGCATATTGAGAAGTTATCCTCCTTCTATTGTCCTACTTGCTACAGAATCCTAAGCAGAAACAGCTCTCAAGAGCCAACACAGACCTAGTTCCTCTGAGTGATACCATTTTTCAAGTTAAGAAAAACACAGTTGTCAAAACTTCTAAAAGAAACAGGATTAGCCTAAACTCAAAAAGAGTTCTGTGAATTCAATTGCCATACTAGTTTTACAATCATGGAGAGGATTAGGAGAAATATTAGCTAGAAATCCCCTACAGCATTTTCTAAATTCTGCTGTTAACCACTACCAACATTGTGAAAAGACTCACCAAATGGATAGCCAAAACAACTGATAAACTAAAAATAAAATAAAATAAAAATTTTTAAAAAATAGGTGTTTGGGAAGCACTTAGGCAGAAGCCCGTATAGTGTTCCCATTAGAAAACAAAGGCAAGGGTATTGATGAGAAAGGGAAAGGGAGCAATGACACCATAGAAAAAAAGTATTTCTGTTGGTGCTCATAAGCTAGCAGAGTAATGCTAATTATAAGCAATGCTAATTTTCAGTCCATTAGTCATCAGTCAGTAGTCATAATATCTGCTTTCTTGTTATCTTTGCAAACAGTTCTTCAGGATACAAGGTTGCCTTAGGCCCAGTCCAGAGGTTATTTTACCCTGTTTTAACATTCCAAAGGTTGGAGGCGCAAGATGGTAAGGTAACTCCTCTGGGATGGCAGCTCCAAACTGTAGCTCCAGCTTCATTTTTAGTTGTCTCCATAGCCACAGATATATAGATATATATGTAGATATAGATAGATATATATAGATACAGATTTTTTTACACATCTTTGAAAGAGTGAGATGTCTTTGCAGCTAACAGTTTAATTGCTGGAAGCTTAAATATTGGGAGGCAATATTCATTTATTCATCTATTATCCATTCACTCAACTAATATTTATTGTATGCCTTTATGTGCCAGTTATGAAGACTCAGCAATAATAAAATAGCCAAGCCCAAAGAGATTAAAGTCTAGTAAACACAATTATAGTCAGAGAACTTGATTCAAATCCTAGATCCACTACTTAGCTAAGAGACTTTAGATAATTTGTTTCTGAGACCTCAGAATGCTCATCTGTAAAACAGAAAAAAATATCACCTATTTCATGATATTGTGTGAGAATTGAAAATAGGGGGGTGGAGGTGGGAGTGTAGCAGGTCCTGGCACAAAGCATTAAGAAGAAATATAATTTTCTTTTTTAAATTGTTCGTTTATTGATTTTAGAGAGAAAGAGGAAGGGAGAGAAAGAGATTTATAATTTCACTTAATTATGTATTCATTGGTTGTTTCTTTTCCTTTACAATTTTTTAAAATTTTCATTTATTTTTAGAAAGAGGGGAAGGGAGGGAAAAGAGAGGGAGAGAAACATCAATTGGTTGCTTCTCATATGCCCCCAACCGGGGACCTGGCCAGCAACCCAAGCCTGTGCTCTGACTGGGAATCAAACCAGCGACCCTTTGGTTTGCAGGACAACACCCAATCCATACTAGTCAGGGCCACTGATTGCTTCTTGTATGTGCCCTGACCAGAGATAGAACCCGTGGCCTTGGCATACTGAAACAAGCTGAGCTACCCAGCCAGGGAAAAATGACTTTGGATGTCCAGCAAATACTTCAAACTAAACCTCTTCAAAGCTGACCTCTAGATCATCTCCTCTCATGTATCTTCTATAGTCTTCTCCATCTCCATTAATAGCAACTCTATCCTTCAAGTGTTCAGGCCTGAAACTTCAGAGTTATCCATGACTTCGTTTATCTTCTTATACCCCATACTGACTGTATCAGTAAAGCCTGTTTTATCTATTTTCAAATAGATCCAGAACCACCAACCCCGCTGCCACCACTCTGGTCCAGGTTACCTTTGCGCATGTCTCACCTTTTCTGCAGGGTCTGTATTTACTACACGGACTGTACTGCGGTAGTCTCTTAACTAGTCTTCCTGCTTTCACCCTCTCTTCCTTTTCATTCTAATTAACTGCACAGTAGCCAGGGTGATCCTGTTAAAGGTGTCACATCATGTCATACCTCTACTCAAAAACCTCCAAAACACAATTCATCCTGAGTAAAAGCTGAAGTTCTTACAATAATCTATAAGACTCTGTATGATCTGGCCTGTGTTTCCTCTCTGACGCTTACCAACACTGATTCTTTTTACCCTCGCCTCTGCAGCCACATCACCCTCCTTGGAATTCCTTGACCACACCAACACTTATCTGCCACATGTCTTTGTACTTGCTATTCCCACTGCCTAGAAAACTCTTCCCCAGCCATATATTCACACAGCTAGTTCCCTCATCTTCTTAATTTTTGCTTTTTCTATAAGAACTTCCCTGTCCACATATTTGAAATTGCAAACTCCATAGCACTTGACACCATATATATTACTATTTGTTTTTCTATTTAGTATAATTCCTCTGTCCAAACCCTGCTAATTACAATGTAAATTCCAAGAGAGCAGATATTATTTATTCATTAGTGCTGGACACATAGTAGAAACCCAATAAATATTTTTTAATAAATAAATAAGCTAGAAGAAAACTTGAGTGAGTCAGGGAAAAACTGCTTTAAGAATAGATGGAACTAAATTATAATAGGAACCTAATCAACAAAACAAAGAAGCAAACAAAATATAACCAAAGACCCTGAAATTTAGGACAGGCTGACAGTGACCAGAGGGAGGGGTGGAATTTCAGGGGAAAATGGTGAAGGGTTTACAGGAACAAGTATAAAGGACACATGGATGGACAATAACAGGGTGGGGGTGGAAATGGGAGGGAGATGGTGAGGGCTGGGGGTTGGGCTGGGGTGGGGGGAAAAGGCAGAAAACTGTACCTGAACAACAATATTTTTTTAAAGGAAACTAAACAAACTTTTCTATTATTTGTGGGTTAGACTGCCAACTGCAAATTCTTGTTTCTCATATGTCATAAGGAGATACTAAAAATAAGAGCAAAAAGTATGTATAATTTATTTAGAGATTTTTCACTATTAAACTACCAAATCAAAAAACAAAAGCTACTTTTTTCAAAAGTAAAGATGCCAGCATGTATTTAAAGGAGCCCTTTTAGCTATTTTTACAAATATAAAAGAAATAAACAAACTTCTAATAGTGAAAAGACTTGAGATGTAACAACGTTTCATGCTATTTCTGACCTCTGGTTCTTTCCAGTGGGGCTGATTCAGTTCTGTTAGAGCTGTATCTACACTAAACAATCAACTATAAACCTATCCTAAACATACAGTTGACCCTTCCACAACAAGGGAGTTATGTGAGCCAAACCTTCCACGCAGTTGAAAATACATGTATAGGGTCCGGCAGAAGTAAGACTTGCTTGAGTGTCATTGATAGGGTAATAATATGGGTGTAATAATTTATAGTTTTAATTTGAACATTCCACCTAAAATGTCATGTGGTATATTTGCATGTGATATTATGTTACAGAATTACATGCTTATGCTTTTGGAATAAAAGATTTTGTAATAAAAAGGGGCATTACTTGTGCCAGACCCTGCATGACTTTCATCATACAAAACTTAACTACTAACAGCCTACTGTTGACTGGAATCCTTACAGATAACATAAATTGTCAATTAACATATATTTTGTATGTTATAGATATATTATATACTTTATTCTTACAATAAAATAAGCTAGAGAAAAAGAAAATACATTTATAGTATTTATTGAAAAAATTCTGTGTATAAGTAGACTCTCAGTTCGAATCCATGGTATTCCAGGGTCAACTGTACTGTGGGCACAACCATGAGGGTGTTATTATAGGCCCCATGTGATTCTGTAGGTCAGGAATTCAGCAGACTGAGCTCCATTAGAGAACTTGGGATTCGACATAACTTGGAAAGTGGGAGGGAGAAAAGAAATAATGGCATTCTAGGTCCTGGAAGGCACACCTAAGGCCAGCATGTGTAAGACAGCAAAAGACACACCCAACTAAAGGGAGGGATTTGTATTCTGAAATCAGATGAGAGTGAGTCTAGAATACTAACCAGAAGTTTTTATTTTTATTTTATTTAAAAAATGTTTTTAATTTATTAATTTTATAAAGGGAGAAGAAGGAAAAGGAAAAAAACATTGATTTGTTGTTCCATTTAATTATGTACTCATTGGTTGACTTTTCTTTTTAAGTATATTTTATTGATTATGCTATTAGAGTGTTCCCAATTTTCCCCCCTTTATCCCTCCTCTGCCCTGCACCACCCCTGCACTCAAGCATTACCCCCCACCCCTTAGTTCATATCCATGGGTTGTACATATAAGTTCTTTGGCTTCTCTGTTTCCTATACTATTCTTAACCTCCCCGTCTATTTTATGCCTACCATTTATGCTTCTTATTCCCTGTACCTTCTCTCCCCTATTCTTTCCCTCCTCCCTCACCACTGATAACCCTCCATGTGATTTCCATTTGTCTGGTTCTGTTCCTGTTCTAGATGTTTGCTTAGTTTTTGCTTTTTAGGTTCAGTTGTTGATAGTTACGAGTTTATTGTTATTTTACTGCTCGTAGTTTTTGCTCTTCTATTTCTTAAATAAGTCCCTTTAACATTTCATATAATAAGGGCTTGATGATGATGAATTCCTTTAACTTGACCTTATCTGGGAAGCACTTTATCTGCCCTTCCATTCTAAATGATAGCTTTGCTGGATAGAGTAACCTTGGATGTAGGTCGTCCTTGACTTTCATGACTTCAAATACTTTTTTCCAGCCCCTTCTTGCCTATAAGGTTTCTTTTGAGAAATCAGCTAATAGTCTTAGGGACACTCCTTTGTAGGTAACTCTGTCCTCTCCTCTTGCTGATTTTAAGATTCTTTATCTTTAATCTTGGTTAACTTAATTATGATGAGCCCTGTTATGTTCCTCTTTGGGTCCAATTTCTTTGGTACTCTCTGGGCTTCCTGGACTTTCTGGAAGTCTATTTCCTTCAGTAGACTGGGGAAGTTCTCCTTCATTATTTGTTCAAATAAGTTTTCAATTTCTTGCTCTTGTTCTTCTCCTTCTGGCACCCCTATAATTTGGATGTTGGAGTGCTTCAAGTAGTCCCATAGGTTCCTAAAATACTCCTCATTTTTTTTTAAATCTTCTTCTTCATTCTGTTCCAGTGGGATGTTTATTTCTTTCTTTTGGATGTTTAAACCAAATTGTTGATTTGAATCCCAGTTTCCTACCCTTCACTGTGTATTCCCTGTATATTTTGCTTTATTTCATTTTGGGTAGCCTTCATTTGTTCCTTCATTTTGCGACTAAGCTCTGTCAGTTCTGTGAGCATCCTGATTACCAGTGTTTTGAACTCTGCATCAGATAGGTTGACTACCTCCTTGTCACTTAGCTCTTTTTCTGGAGTTCTTTAATTTGGGCCATATTTCTTTGTCTCGGCCCACCTGATAAGTTGTAAGCATAGGGAGCCTTAGGTATTCATCAGTGTGGGGCAACCTTCTTTGCTGCGTTGTGGAGCTGTCTGTGGGGGAGGGGCCAGAGAGGGAACAATGCCGCTTGCTTGCTTGCTCTGCTCTAGCCCTACTTTCCAATGAACTCTCCTGTGAGACTGGGAGTTTTTCCTGCCATTGCAACCCCCACATTATTTTACAGCTGGAAGTTTTGAGTCGTTAGTTTCCAGTTCAGCCAGCCCCACCCTGCCAGTATGTCCTTTCTGCTTGGCTACCCATCTCCACCTCTCCTACAGATCTGGATAAATGTTTCTTTAACTCTTTGGTTATCAGAGTTCCATGCAGTTTTGATTTTCTGGCACTTCTGGTTGTTTATTGTTTTTAAATTGGTTGCTATCCTTCTTTTGGTTGTGCAAGGAAGCAAAGAGTTTTTACCTATACCACCATCTTGGCTAGAACTTCACTGGTTGATTCTTGTACGTGTCCTGATCAGTGTTCAAACACACAACCTTGTCATATTGAAACAACGCTGTAACCAACTGAGCTACTCAGCCAGAGCTAAAGAGAAGTATCATATTATCAAAGTATGCATAATGAAGATTTGAGGAATAGCATATCAAATTGAAGCAAAGAAAGACTAGAGACAGGAAAACCAGCCACAAAATATTCGTAGAAATCCAGCCATGGGCTAAGATTGTGGCAGGAATGGAGAGAAAAAAGAATCCAAAAGACATCAAAAAGAAAACATGAGGATAGGATCGGGAATTGATTAAATTCCAGAGATGAGAAAAAAGTCAAAACTAACATTGTATTTTTTTTATTTAGCTGAAGAAACAATTCTAACAGTAGAAAATGGAAAGACTGAAAAGGGTAACTGAGCTAACGAGCTAAATTGTATAGAAATAGTGGAAAACAGAAGATGACAGAAAAAAGAATATAAACTATATTGAATAAATATCATTAATATATATGGATACCTGATAGTTAACAGCATAGAGTAACAGCTGGATATTAAAAAATAATCTTCTAAGGAAGATTATAATAAGAAATTTTTCATTATCCTAGTCACTAAACAGGAGTTCAGGAAAGACACTATGGTAAAGTAAAAATGGTCTTTGAGATGTACAGTCTTAATTAATAACTCACCTAACCTTGAACCAAAGCTAACCAATAGAATGCAGCTTAAGTGACATTGTGGAACTTCCAAAGCCAGGTCGTAAGAAGTCTTCTGGCTTCCATTTGGTTGGCTTATACCTCTCGTCAGTCACTGTAAAAAGTCCAACACTATCCTGACATCACCAAGCTATGGCCAAGCTCAAGCCATATGGAGATGACCTAAAGATTGAGACATCATATAGTGAAAGACAGGGGCCCAGGAGCACCACAGCACCAGACATGTGAATGAAGTAGCCATCTTGGAAGTAGCTCCTCCAGCTCAGCCACCCCAGCTGATACCTGTGGATAAGAGACTCAGGAAAGCCCTTCTGAATTCCTGACCTACAAAATCACAAGCAAAATAAAATGATTGTTTTAAGCCGCTAAATTTTAGGGTAGTTTGTTATGCAGCAGTACACTGGGGAATAGCCTTCTATTTTATCCTGATAAGCCTAGAGCCTAGCAGAACACCTAGCTTACAGCAGATTCACTTAAAGTGGTGTGTATAAAGTGAATCTCTTTCTTCCCTCACATACGCTAATTCACATCTCTGTCATTCTCCCTCCCCTCACCATTCCTTTAGGAAGTTCTGAGTCACAGAGGCAAATACTGTTAGCACCTTTGGTGTGTCCTCTTAATTACCATGTGGTAGTAATAGCCTCCCCAAATCCATCCCATGCTTAAAAGATAGGTATGGCTATGCTACCAAAGTTAACCCAAAGTAGATGCCTAATGATTTCACATCTGGCTTAAGGTAAATAAGGACAGATGAAAACTGTACGGGGCCACACAAAAACAAGAAAAGAAGCAGTCACAAATAAGGCAATATTCCTGCAAACCAAGAAACTGGAATTGGGGTCTGGCTGTTCAGTTTTATAAATAATGCGTAAGTGTGGTCACTGAAACCACGGGGTTTCCTTTCACTGTAAGCTCTCTGATTATATAAGACTTCTTATAGATCTGACAAAAAACAACTCAGAAACAACACATAACCCACATATGAAATTTCCTAAATTAAATTAGCTAATCTTTAATAAAGAAGGGAAGAGTATAGTGGGGGGTGAGAAGGGTGAGTGATAAGAGGATGAAGGCAATGTGAATAAAAAATTCTCTTCGGTCACCTTACAGGGCTGATCCATTCCCTTGTGAGCTAAAAGCATTTCTTTCCGTACCAAGTATCTGCCAGACTGAGGAGACGCTGCTGTAAACAGGTTACATCACCTCACTAGGCCATGCAATTGCTGTGTTTACACCTGAGTTGTTCTCAGTGCCACGGTGGGAAAAGAAAATAGTTTCTTCATGGCAGAAAAGGTAAGAGAGAGACCGACCCCCAAACCTACCTGCCAAGCAATTCTTTTGCTGACTCCTTGGACCACAGAGTATGGTTACTTGAGACTCCAACCCCACAACCTTATACTCTACCCATTCCCCAAATTCCCAGTCTTCTAGGCATTGAGAAGTTCTGCACAAAGAGGTTTCCCAAACCATTTGATTACAAAGATATTTCCCTTTGTGCCTTTCTTAATAAGCTTTAAATGAATAGCATTATGATATGATGCATAATCTGTCCACAAGTGTCTCTCTCTTCTCTCTTTCTTTGACTGGCACCCTCCAACTTGTATACAGAAGAGAAAACACATAGCATGTAAGTTGTTGGTAGCTATTTGAGTGACAGCCAACCTTAGGATAAAGCTGACCATGTAAGATGGAGCAAAGAGATAGAAAGAAGTAGAGTCTCTGGATAACATCTATTTAACTGCTGATTCAAACCACCCCTTAACCTAATAAACTGCTAGAATTCTAGTGACATGAGTCTGATTGCTTAAGGGCATTGAACAATTTTCTATTACTTGTACCCAAACGCATTCTAGTATATCCAATAGCCAGGAAATATCTTTTCCAAATAACCCAAAATATATATCAAGTCAGTCACACTGAAATACACATGCTACACATACAAGAACCTATGCTTAGCACCGTGGGGAATACAGAAGTAAACTAAGGGCAGCATGTTGCAGTGGAAAGAATATAGCCTTTGAAGTCAGATGAAGCTGGATCCAAATCCTACTTAGGAGAAGTTGCTTAATTTCTCTAAGCCTTAGTTTTCTTGCCTATAAAATGGAAGAAATTGGGCTACAGAGTTGTGAGAATTATGCTAATACACAAAAGCACCATGTATAGCACTTAGCCATAGTGGGTGTTTAATAACTGGTAGTTATGATTTTTAAAATGAGAGAAAGTCTTTACCCCCAAGTAGGGTAGAAAAGATGAATAATTATGATTTAATAATTGGGATATTTACAGGGTATGGAAGACGGCAACAATGGTTCCAACTCTTCACCCCTTACTGAGTCCATGCCCTTTGATGTGTAACTTTGCTCCCAGGGTGGACTCAGGCGTGTGACTTGCTTTGCCTAATGGGATGTTGGCCAAGCAAGGTTGAACACAAGCAGAATCATGAAAAGCACTTGTGCAAATGGATTGGCATACTTTTGCTATTCTGGTATCATCTTTAAAAGGACATGCACAGGCTAGCCCAATGGTCCCAGAAGGAAAGATGAGAAACAGCTGGAGTGAAACTGCCCCAGAAAGCCCCACCTAGAGCTGACCACTGCTGACCCAAGGACACCTGAGTGTGCAGTGTCTGTTCCAAATTGAACTAATATCTTCAGTGCCAGTGAAGACTTGTGGAAATAATTCAAGTCCAGAAGAGACCAGATCATTCTGAATGTGGGAAATATTCTTCCTAATAATATCAATACTTTACAGGCATTAACAAAAGCTATACTACTCTACTGTAATTACTGGCAAGCTATTTTAAGAGAAATAAGGAACGATGCTCACATTACTGTGGAGAGCAGGCATAGTACCAATCAAGAAATATTTACTAAATGTCATTCAAACTCTAAGTACTGTGCTAGAACTTATCAGTAATTTACTTCTATGATCCTTGGTGAGACTAATAGCTGTATTGCCAAGTCAAAATTAAAAGGCAATTAAGTGTAGGAGTCCTCAGAGATCTACATCCTGATGGCCTTTGCTGATCTTTTTCTGAAAATATCCAAAACCATTTGGATATTTGGACTTTGTGACCATCGGCCTATTTGCATCATAATAAAAAGTGTTAATATCATAAGCTATGTCAACATCTCATTAATGATACTAGAAATGCACACTCACACAACACCCACCATATGTTGTTATAAATAGCTACAAACAAGCTAAAAGCAACAGAAAATATTATTTAAGTGCAACATGGACAAGGAAATGTTGTATTGAGATCATTCATTTCTGCCATTTCTATTACATCCCATTTCTAAATTTGGGACATGATCACAAATATGGAAGTATGTTTACAATATACAAGCCTTTCCGATGACCTCACAGTTCAGAAAACAATGATAAAAGTAGGGAGTACAACAAATACTTTTACCATCACTAGTGTCAGAGCTCTGGCAGATACAAGGCTTAAAAGGAGTTGTCTTTGAAGAATTTATAGACTCACTTCTGAGAAAAGAAATACAAAGAAAATAACTCTTGATCTGGGAAGCTGGTTATGGGTGTGTTTATTTATATAAATCTAGTGAGCTGTACACTTTTCATATGTGTGTTTTTTCTGTTTTGCTTTATTTTAATAAAAGGTTTTTAAAAAATTTAATGATACTAACAACAGTATAGAACTAAGTACCAAATGAAAAACAATGACATGTCAAGGAGTTCAAGAGGGACTAGTCACTGCTAATAATAAAAGCTATACTAGTTAAAAATGTATTCAGTAATTGCTATATGCCAGGCACTGTGCTAAATAAGCAGTTTATATTCCATCCTCACAGCATCCCTGTGAGGTTGTCATCATTTCAGCAGCAGCAGCATTTGCCACAATTAACTATTCTCTTCTCCTTGAAACTCCTTCTTCCTTTCCATTCCAGATTTTCTTTCCTGGTTTTCTTCCTACCTCACTAGCCACTCCTTAATCTGCCCTTCCCCCAGAATTTTAAAATTGAAATACTCTAGAGGTCAGGGGCAGACAGTTACAGTGTGGCCTGTTAGGCACCAGGCCTCCAGGGAAGCTAGCCTGAGCTCTGCCTCCTGTCCCTCTATCCCCCACCCCCACCGAGTGGAAAAACTGGTCCCTGTTGCCAAAAAGGTTGGGGACCACTGCTGTAGGGCTTAGCTACTAGTCCTCTTCTCTATCTAGACTCCCTGGGGCAGGTACTATTATTATTATTTCCATTTTACAGATAAAAGCACTGAGGCACAGAGATTCAAACCTAGATAATCAAGACTTCAGAGCCCATGCTCTTAACCACCTTACTATTATTCCACCTTCTTTGCCTTCCATATAAGAGGCAGCACATAGTTACACACATTCCACATTGTGGTGCCCTCAAGTAACTGAGAAGAGACACATGGGATCCTCCTTCATAAGACATTAAGAGCTAATACCAGGCACCAAGCCTGCAGGAAAACAAATACTCTGGCAAATTCTGTTACATAATTTTCCTTCCTAAATTTCTTCACTTCATGTTTTGGTACTTAACTTCTCAAGAAGAAATGTGAAAACATTCTAGAACAGACTCTAAAATCCAGATGCTCATCAGAATAATCTGGAGAGCTTTTAAGAATACATATGGACCCTATGCAGACCTACTCTACTAAACCCAGAAGATTCTAGGAATCTATGTTCTAAGAAGCACCCAAGCAAATTTTGGAGTTGGTAACTCAGTACCTGAATTTGGGAAGTTTTTGTTCTAAGAGGATTCTCTGGTCCTCAGAGATTCAAGAATGACTACCACATATTTATCTGCCTAGAAGAGGCAGAGAATGAAATAAGACTGGAGATGTAAGCTGATTTCATGGAGTAATGAGACTCATCAGGAAACCATAGTAGTGAAGGTGGTATTCTAGACCAGGACATCACACGTTTCTAGGTAGTCTGGGAATTTGTTGCTGTAACAGAGTCTGCAGCCAAGTGATGCCATCCCTTAGCCTAGGAGGAGGTCATCCAGGCAGCAAGAAACAATTTATTTGAGTACTCACATTCTTAAGAGTATTTACCAAGTATTAAAAGGGAATCCAAGAATATTAAGAGATATGGCCATTGCCCTCGGGCAACAGAAGAAAGCATTGTTAACTCCGCCATTTTTGTATAAACAAATGTACACTCATTTACCTTACATATGCAAGTATCAATCACTACAGAACCATAAACTGCTGAAACGAAGGCAAAGAAGTCACCTTCAACATGTTCAGTGAAGTCTTACCTCTGTAAGTGCATGCAATTGTCCTTGATGTACACATACACCCATGAACCTATAAAACAAAAGTTTTTTTTAAACAAATGAAAAGGACATAAACATAACTGCCATATAGAGAAGCTAGTTTAGTTACCTACACATTAGAAACTATCTAATACCTGGGAAGTCTCTGGGCTCCTGTACAACCCTGTAGCTTCTCAAACTTTGAGACCAAACTGGTAAATTTCTAAGTTTACATGAAACATCTGGTTGTAGCAAGACCTAGCGGTAAAAAGCAATGATGGGAGGAGGAGGTAAGCCTTAAAAATAGCATGATATTTAAAAAAGACATCAAACTGGAAGTAAAAAACCCTGATGCTGGTTTCAGCTCTGCCACTGACTACATGCCCACCACCACCATTCCCGACCTGAGGCCAAAAAAATGTCACTAACCGTAAACCTATTTGGGGCTCAGTTTCCTCATCTAAAAAGTAAGCAGACTGGACTACCCAGTATGAAGGTCCATAATTCACAAACAAACTGAGGGTGAAAGTGGGGGTAGCCTACATTTGCTGGATGACAGAGAACTAACTTCCTTTGCATTAAAAAATCTCTTCCAAATATGTAATAAAAAAGAACCCAGTAGAAAAATAGGCAAATGGCATGTGCATGATTCACAGAAAAATAAGTATAAATGACTAATAAAAATATCAAAATGTGCTCGAATTCACTCATAATAAGTATCATAAGTATCATAATAGGACTCATAATAATGTATCTCCCATATCAATGTTTCTCTTCTCTCTCTAAAAATAAATAAAATCTTAAAAATTCTGAATGCCCTACTGTGGCATATTAGGCCCTGCCCAATCACCTCTTGTCTATTGGTCCAATGGGAATGTAATTTGGGCAGAACAGTTTGGTGGCTAAAAACCCAGCTTGTGAAGCCACGCTACAATGGGGGATCCTAGCTCTATGACCTCAGAACCTGAAGTGGGTTGTTTTAACTTTTAGTGCTGTCTGTGAAGTGGGGTAACACTGGTATAGAATTGTGAATATTGAGTTAATACACATACAGCAGTAAGTACAATGTCACATTTAAGAAATGCTAGCTAGGCCCTGGCAGGTAACTCAGCTGGTTGGAGCATTGTCCAAACATGCCAAGGTTGCGGGTTTAATCCCTGGTCAGGGCACATACAATAATCAACCAATGAATACATAACTGAGTGGAATAATAAATCAATGCTTTAAAAAAAAGTGCTCGCTAAGCACATAAGGACAAAGATTTTTGTTATATTTAATACTGTATCAACAATGTCTAAAACATTAGAACTTCTGGCCAAGATGGAGGCATAGGCAGACACACTGTGCCTCCTATCACAACCAAAATTAAGGACAACAAAGATTTAGAAACAAGAAAACAACCAGAACTCAGAAAATCGAACTGTTTGGAAGTCCAACAACGATTCATCCAGACCGCTAAGAGGGGCGGAGTCGAGGTGGGAAAAAGTGGAGGTGCAGACCGGGCTCGCAGGCAGCAGTGGCTGGAAGCCCCCAGGTGCACAGGCGGCGGCTAACAGAACCTGGGCACGGGGTGGCAACTGTGCAGAACCAGTGAGGCCGCACAGGGCGGCTGGCTGACCGGGTGGTCCCACATTCATGCGCAGAAAATCCAGGCAAAGGGGAAGTGGTGGAAGGGAGGGGAATCCAAGAGTGAGTGGAGCAAACACCCTTGTCTCCTCTCAAACCCTGCCCCCACATACAGCATCACTACCACATACAGCATCACTACCAGCGTCGCTGTCCTGCCCTGGGGAACACCTAAGGCTCCACTCCTCACTACCTAAGAGCCGCGACTAAACCAAAAAAAAAAAAAAAAAACCCCAGAAATGAAAATGGCTCAAACCAGAGAACAAATCAAAGCCCTAGAGCCAATTTATCTAAGAGACGAAGACATTGCCAACCTATCAGACGTACAATTCAAAGGCCTGGTGATCAGGATGCTCACAGAATTGGTTGATTTTGCTCACAAATTAGATGAAAAAATGAAGGCTACAATAAGTGAAATGAAGAAAAATGCATGGGGAACCAACAGAGATGGGAGGAAAACTGGGACTCAAATCAATGGAGTGGACCAGAAGGAAGAAACAAACAACCAAACAAAAAACAAGGAAGAAACAAGAATTCAAAAAAATGAGGAGAGGCTTAGGAACCTCCAGGACATCTTTAAACGACCAAACATCCGAATTATAGGGGTACCAGAAGGGAAAGAAGAAGAGCAACAAGTGGAAAACTTATTTGAACAAATAATAAAGGAGAACTTCCCCAATCTGGCAAAGGAAATAGTCTTCCAGGAAGTCCAGGAAGCTCAGAGTGTCCCAAAGAAGTTGGACCCAAGGAGGAACACACCAAGGCACATCATAATTACATTACCCAAGATTAAAATGAAGGAGAGAATTCTAGAAGTAGCAAGAGATAAGGGGAT